>JARQZK010005202.1:0-97500 GCA_030704885.1 Cynegetis impunctata
AGGATGGTAGCCTAGGAGAAGGATGACAAATTTGATCCTCTACATTTCTTGTAGGTATTTCTACTTTCCCTGGCAGCCTACCTATTCCCTCAAAAACTTGACTATTGTTTTTTATAAATTCATCTTTTCCATAATTAACTACATGTACTCTTTTCACTAGATTTAACGAAACACATCCAGGTAACCCTAAGAGCATAGTATTTGTATCAGTGACAACAAAATTTTCATAACATACTTTCTCTTTAAATTGACATTTTAAATTTACAATTCCTATCGGTTTAACCAATTCTCCACTGAATGACTGAACCTTAAAATCTGTGTCATACATTTCAACATTTAAATTCTTACCTACATTTTCAAAAATTTTTCTAGGCATTATACTAACATCTGCTCCTGTGTCTAATTTACATTTTATGTTCTTGTCTTCAATCTTGATAAATTCTGTCCATTCTGCTCTATCAACATCAGTAGATTTCGCCTCTCCACAGAATATCTCACTGGAACTGTCGCATTTGGCCTCTTCCACATTCTTGACTTTACAGCTCACTGCAAAATGGTTTAAAATTCCACATTTAGAGCATCTCTTACCAAACGCAGGACATTGTCTGGCTCCATGCACCTTCTGGCATCTTCTACACTCAAATTTCCTATCCTTTTCAAACTTCTCTCTGTTCTGCCTTCCATCAAATTTCTTCTTCCCCATTGTATACTTCGCAGCATCTACTTCTACTGTCGGATTCATTTCTTTCACCTGGGATCGACTCACCTCAGCAGATCTGCACATATTTGCGGCTCTGTCCAATGTCAAGTCATCAACTCTCAATAAATTTTCTTGTAGATTTTTATCCCTAATTCCTTGAACTATTCTATCTCTCAACAGTTGATCCTCTAGTGGAACATTCGCCTTATTAAAATTACAAGATTCAATTAGCTGTCTCAGGTTTGTATAAAAGTTTTCGAAAGTTTCTCCCTCTTCTTGTTTTCTTTCATTGAACTTATATCGTTCAAATACTTCATTGGATTTAGGATTTACATACATCTCGATTTCCCCTATTATCTTGTTGTAGATTTCACTATCCTTTTTTGAAAGTTTAAAAGATTGAATCACTTTCGTTGATTCTGGACCCATCATATTTCTAAGTAAAGAGAGCTTCATTTTGTCGGTTGCTTCATCTTTCCCAACACCTACTAGATAGTCCTCAAACATACATTTCCACGCTTTCCAGTCAGTGGCAGCTGATTGTGCCCTGATGTCGAAATTTGGGGGTAGCTTTACAGCGTTGGATTCCATCTCCATGTGGCACCAACAAATCCTCGAATATTTCGGCAATCCTCTTCTAAACTTTAAAATTTTACACTTCAAATTTAGTGCAATGACGACTGCGCCATGTTTTAATATATATATCTAAAGAAATAATACTTAATACTTGAAAGTTTATTTTAACAGTTTTATTTAAGTCTAGCAATAACGTAAAAACATCCATACATAATTCTTAATTCTAAAAGGTGCTGACATATGACATTTTTCATAGAACTGTGCAACCATAGAGAGTATGCTTTATCTTTACACATCAATGATGACTCATTTGAATTTTTAATAACTGATAACCTGTTTTTACAATAAAAATGGTTTCAGGTAACATAAAATTCTTCAACTCTTTAGAAGATCCTCCCTAAGAAAACTTTACCAAAATGAAATCAGATATACATATATTTATATTCAATCAATTTCTTTAGAGTATTGAAAGGAAAATTGTTGAACTATAAAATTTTTTAATCTTTTCCAGTGAGTTAAGAAGCTCTTACCGCACGCATTTTGAGTGAGTTAAGAGCTTCTTAACTCACGCATTTTTATTACCGCACTCTTTCTTTAGATGACTATCAAAATAAAAAACTTTCACACGCGTATCTTAATGATGCTGTTAACTCACTTGTATCGTAAATAACTATTCTGTAACTGTCTGGACAGTGTTTGTAAAACTTCTTGCTACACTGTCCAAAAAGTAATAACCATAGAATTTCTATGGTAATAACCATCTCTTTCGCGCATGCTTGTTGTATTGGACAGTATCCGTAAATTTTATGGCTACACTGTCTGGACAGTGCTCTAGTCACTCCCTAAAATAAAATTTGAACATAGAAAAAAATTTGATTCTTTTTCATTTGTTTGCGGCTTTGCGCATTACTAGTGTAAAGTGTAAGTGCACTGAAAAGCAGCTGATTTTGAATGTTATGATTATCGGAATCTGACAAAAATAAACTAGAAAGCACTTAAGCAGACCAATTACCTATAACCATTGATTAAGGAATAAACCTATAATTTTATTTATTTGGAAATTGGAATAAGGAAACGCGAGCGAAAATGGCTGTGATTTGATGAAATTAAACTGTTTAATTCGTTTTTGACTTGAAAAGTTCTCATAATCTATCAAATTTCAAAATATGAGTAATTATGAAAAATTGAATAATTCCTCAGATGATGATTTGCCTAGAAATGTTAATATTAAAACATTATACAAGTGGAAAACAAATTTAAATGCGGATTCTATCGAATGGTGTCCTCACAATGGATTTAAAAATATTTTTGTTTGTGGGAATTATCAACTTATAGCTGCTTCTGAAGGTAATATAATAGACATCCACAGGGTTAGTTTTTAGATATCAGATTTTACAGAGTCTGGTATTAAGCAGCGGGTTGGAAGAATCTTATTATTTTCTGTATGTGTCAAAGATGGTTTGAAATTAGAACTGGAAATTAAAACTGCAGCTGTTTTAGATCAAAAATGGTGCCATCAAAAGATAAATGAAGAAATAATCTTAGGTGTAGCAAATTCAAATTCTGCAATAGAACTATATAAGCTACAATTAGAAGAAAATGAGAAAATTAGCTTAAAAAAAGTAAACACTTTCAGTTTCCCAAATGAAAATGAAGATTTGTTAATATTGTCATTGGACTGGTCAAACAATAAATGGAATTCACAACATCCGGAAATAATATGTAGTGATTCTAAGGGTAGTGTACATATATTGCTTTTATCAGATAATGAATTGGTATTGAAAACTTCTGTTATTAAATTTCATGAGTTTGAAACATGGATAGCAGGATTCTATTACTGGGATACTAATCTATTTTTTTCAGGTGAGTATTTTGTCAATTACTCAATTATTGCTGTTTCAAATGAAGTTGGATGGAACTTTTTCACTAATATGTGTTCTATAAACAATACATTATACATTTTATTCACTTCAAAGCTAAAAAGTTCAGATAGTTAAAAATAGTAGTGTAGATTTTAACTGAATATTTATTATGACTTATGGTTGTATGTTCAATCAATTGATTAAACTTATTTAGGATATTTCCTCAGCAGGAACTATTTGAAAAATGATATTCTGAAAATTGTTCAAAGTTTAAGTATGCTTAAAATTCATAGTCAAACACATTAAGCAACCTCAATTCTATTCCAAAACAGGTGGAGATGACTGCATTTTGTACAAGTATGATCAAAGAGTTGGATCAGAACCAATTTCAAGAAATAGATCTCATGAAGCAGGTGTTACATCTTTACATTCCAACTGTACTAAAGAGTACATTTTAGCTAGTGGAAGGTGTAGTAAATTTTATTACTTAAACATTATTCTTATTGTCTTTGCCATCTGTAATCATCTCATAAAATATATCATACTTAAAGCTTTATTTGATTATTCAATATCTTTCCATATACATATCAAAAAAGACCACCTCTTATATGATAATTGAATAATTAGAAATATTTCCACTTTGTACCCCTCTTATTCCTCGTATACTCACATGATGTGTTCACTAATTTCAATATAACTTTATTCACATACAATTTCTTCTTTTGTTGTGAGATTGACAGCTATAAAGGATGTGTTATATACTGAATACAAATTTGTATTTTACAGCTATGATGAACGTGTTAGAATATGGGACATGCGGAATTTTAAATGCCCCAAATCAGAAGTTAAGACGCCTGGACCTCTTTGGAGAGTAAAATGGGATCCATTTTCTCAAAATCATCTTCTGGTCGCTAGTATGTTAGGAGGTGTACATGTTTTATCTGGGGTAGACCTCCTAGAGCCAAGAATTATAGACAGTTATTATGAACATGGCAATATAACATATGGAATAGATTGGTCTTTCATGACAGAAGATGAAACTAGAAAATATCCACAAGATGGAAATGTTATGATTGGTAGTTGTTCATTTTATGACAATTTATTGTGTGTATCTAAGTTGGAATGTAATATATAGAATACTTCTACTGCTTTACAATTACACATCCATATTCATTGGCATTATTGAGTATGACTGCTTATGTTGTTAAAGCTGATGTGATTGCGATTTTGCAAATTACTATTATTACTTTCATTTACATTATTACTATGCATACAAAATGAGTTGAAAAAAAATTAATTGCCTTTTTTGTGTCCTCTTGCAACATCCTGCGGTGTCATCAAATAGATCAAATTTTGTGGTATTTAGGTCCAGAATTTGTATCAAATGGACTATTTTCATGATGAATGTTTTAAAGCTTGAATTGATATATAAAATTTGATGCTAAAAAGCAAAGAAAATGAGTCACCAAATTTAGTATGCAATATCAAACAAATTCAGTCTTTCATTCCTTCAGAAAAATAAATGTATATTTAGATTACATCATCTACTTGTTTTTAGCGGCCATCTGAAGTTACACACTCATTTGTACGTCGGGGCATTGTTCTGATGAGGTGGTCAATGTCCTCCTGAGGTAGTTCTTTCCACCCTACCACCAACTCATCTCTAAGAGCTGCTAGAGTCTGAGGGGGATGGGGTGAGTTAAGCAACCTTCGGCCGAGCATGTCCCACACATGTTCAATTGGAGAAAGATCGGGCGATCTTGGAGGCCATGGTAAACGATTGATATGGTGTTGATCCATGAAGGCTAAAGTTACTCTAGCAACATGTGGCCTGGCGTTGTCTTGTTGGAAAATGGCATTTTCAACTCTCTGAACATATGGAAGAACATGTGGTTCCACTACTTCCTGAATGTAACGAAGGGCAGTCAGGTTGCCTTGGATAAAAACTAGAGGTGACCTGCTACCAATGGATATGGCACCCCATACCATAACACCCACGGTTTGGTGGATATGCCTTTCAACATCAAATTGTGGATTTCTTCTTTCACCACGTCTCCTTCTCACCCTTGCCCGGCCGTCATGCATACCCAAACAAAAGCGCGATTCATCGCTAAAGATCACGTGATTCCATTCTTGATCCCAATTTAATTTCTCTTGGCACCATTGCAGGCGGTTTCGTCTATGCTCAGGAGTCAATGGTAAAACCCAATGGGGTCGCAAGAAAAAAGGTCAAAACTTCTTATTCTCCTGTAAACTGTACGCATCCCAACCATCCTTCCATGTTCTTCAAACCATTGATCTGCAATCGCTCGAGTAGACCTAAACCGATCTCTCAGGGCTAAAAGTCTTAGTCGCCGATCTTGACGCCCTGTTGTGCCCCTACGACGTCCAGTGCCTATAGCTCTATGCTGCCGGCCTTCTTGAGTCCATAACATCTCACTATGGTACGCAATGAACGATTTGTTCTCTGAATTTCTCTAAATGAAAATCCGGCTTCGCGTAAGCCTACAATTCGTACCCTTTCAAAGTCATTTAACTGGGATACACGAGCTAGTCTTCGCGCGGGGCATCTTGGTCGTTAAAGTAAAGCACTTTGCTACTAATTTTCTAACGATAGATTCACAAAATGTGAATAAAAATCGTAAAATATGCAAATTCCAAAAAAAAGAAGTGATAAAAAACGGGTCTGATACGCCGCAGATTAGGCTGAAAATTTAATCATTTTTTGTTCGACTTAAAGCAAGTTTACCTGCAAAGAATTATTAAAATAAAGTACAGTATACTGGGTGTTTACCTTTCTTTGTCACTCAGTATATATATATATATATATATATATATATATATATATATATATATTATATAATATATATATATATATATATATATATATATATATATATATATATATATATATATATATATATATATATATATATATATATATATATATATATATATATATATATATATATATATATATATATATATATATAGGTTGAGGACCTGCATCGACCAACCATTGTTAAATATTGTTTACACGATTAACGGCGCAATTTTATAGCAATAGGGTTAAGGGTTTGTATCTAATGGGGAATATATAATTGCACTTTTGAAATATTCTTCTGACTTTGTGTCTACAAACTATGAAATTGCAGATTTGCACTCTGCATAAGTTATATCTTCACTTTAAGTTTAATACCTATAAAAAGATACAAAGGGACTTCGGATTTGGTATATTTTGACTTTTAACTTTACCCATAATAAAATAATACAATCGCACTTTGGAATAGGTACATTTTAACCTTAGACCTACCCACTATTAAATAACAGAATCGCACTTTGGATTGGGTCTGAATTTGGAACACTTAGTAAATATTAAGATAAGTACACATTTATATACTGTGTATGATTTTATTAACAAAATGAACATATTTCTTTGAAGAAAATATACAAGTATTGTCATTGTTACATAATTATGTATTATGTGTGATCAAAAAACTATGGCAAAAATAGCCTTCTTCGCTATGGCTGGCCGCCCTTTCTTCCTTTTTTTGGTCAAGGGGTACACTTTTCGCTTCGATAGGCACCTTTGCTTGTTTCATAATGACTAGCAAACCTAGAGAATGTTTGCATACGTTCTGTTTCAAAAAACTTGAGCAAGTACACCGAGATGCCACTTTATCGTTTTCAGAATACTATCTCCTGAGATTTACAAAAATTATTAAAACATTTCCATTTCAAATGGGTATCCAGATCTGTACATCTTCTTGGGTCCAAACTTTTGTAGCAGTTCTTGCTTTTGTATAAAAAATTGTTTTTCATCTTAATTTTCTTCAAACAATTTCGATTTGAATTTAACCCACTGGTAAGCATCTGTGAAAATTTTGGTTGTTTATTTTATAATTTTTGCAAACGGTTTGTTTTTGGGATTTTGTGAATTGCGTTCATACAACCATTTTTCAACCAGAGAAACTTTCGAAACTTCCAGAAACTGACCCACAGGAAGTCCTTCTCTTAACGTCTGTTCTTTTTTAATGACGGAATTTGTTGATTGCAGTTCATAGCTGGTGCTTGGAAATTGATCACATGAATTGATCACCTTCGTACCAAAATTGATTTTCTCTTAGCCATGTCTTTTCGAAGTAATTTAAAAAGTCCTTTATACTTTGATTAGAGTTACCATCACCCGCATCATGCCATTTTTTCAGGAATAGGCTTAAAGCTGCTGTAAAAGTCTCAAAAGTATTAAAGCATAAATATCTCGAACAAATGATTTTTCTTCTTCTATATTCTGGATTTTTACCTCAATGTTTTTTTTGCCATCGTTATAGAGCTGACGAACTAACAACTTTGCTGACGATGAAAGCCCCCTACTGTTGGCTACATATTTGGCATGATCATCTACTGTCTCCTAACTCTACTTTGGACAAACCAACTATAAAATGGCAGATTCGCACTTTGACTTAGGTACCTGTTAACGGCCGTGTGTTGCGGCCAAACTCTCTTCTTCGCGGGTTTATTTTTACTCATTGCACATACTCACGTTTCAAAGTGCTATGTGTCGTTTTATAGTGCAAACCGTATATAAAGAGCCTTATACAATATTTTGAAGCGGATTAGTCGAAAATAATTACAAGTCATGGCTATTACTTTCATGTTGTAGCATATTTGATATAGAGTTGATGTTATTTTCTCAAAGTGCATTTTGTCTATCAAATGTGGCATAAATTATCTTTTGTGCATTACCTTTACTGAAAGTTTGAAATATTTTTTCAATGTTCATTCAAGTATTTTGAAAGTGATTTTATTCGTTTTTGAAGTGAGTTTAATTCCAACCCTTTTGTATGATATCTTGAATCGGATTGGTTTTGGTACGAATTGCTTGGGGGGTTGACCTTCCAGGAGAGGAAATAAATCTTGTTTACACGATAGAAGTCGCAATTTTGGGACCATAGGGTTGTATGTAGGTAGTTTCGTATATCTTGGATGGTATTAATTTCGATATAAATTGTTCGAGGGGTTGACCCCCCGGAAGAGGAAATAAATATTGTTTATACGATAGAGGGCGCAATTTTTGCTTTTTGGATAAAAAATCATAATTGAATGAATAGATTTTTCAAACTGGATACGTATTGAGAACCTGCTTTTCTAATGCAGCTCGCTGTGAGTTTTTTTCTGTTACATCTCCTATTGAATTTATGTATATCCCCAGAAAAAAAGAATAGTACATATTCCATTTAGAAGAAATATACAATCTTTTGACGCCGGGAGTATACGTTAATTTTGTACAGCGACCTAAGCTAGTTCAGAGATATGATGTAACACAAACCAATAATGTCGATAAGAATTCCTAATCAAGATTTATGTGGTGGTATAATCTGAAGTTAACTGTTTTTTTCATATTAATATGGAGAGTAGTGATCATAAGATGGGATTGAATATATTATACCTAGAAATATGCCGCATCTCTTTATTTCGGAATGAATAGTAAATAGTGTATTATGTTGATTCAATAAAAAATAGGTGTCTTGTGTTTAAAATTACGCACTTTGATTATATTTCATTGTTGTATAATCTCTGCATACATTTTGAGTCCATTTTCAAAGCAATGCAATATACTTAAATTTGAACTGGAATATATGTTTGCATAATCTGCTCCACTCAGTAAGCAGCAGTTTAAAGCATATATTATTCTACATTGTTAAAATTGAAATGAAAATGAAGCTTTGCATTTTTTTCATTATTTAGACAACACGAATTTCAAATTTATATGTACATACATATTTGAAATTCCTCTTACTTACCCTACGGAACAAAATAAAGAAAATAATTCATTTAATATTCTAGTTTTATTAACTTATTTCTAGATGACAGCATATCTAATACAAGGGCAGATATCTCATTCAACCAATCAATTTTTCAGACTAAACTCCTTGGAATGATATAGTACAACTGATAAAGAGGATTTTTCAAATAGAACAATTCTAAAAAAAAATCATTTTTAATACTTTTGACTTTACATCTCTGTGTTTTACTTCGAATTGAATTCAAGCAATCAATGTTACCAGAACTAGATTGGTAATGTTTATCATTGCTGAAGGTTTCAATTTATTTCGAGATAAACAACTTGAAGAAATTCTAAATCAGATAACTTAAAAGTAAACAAGTATATGTTGTAATTCAATATTACACGTTTCACAAACACCGAAAATATTGAATTTATATAAAAACCACACTCAAATATCTTTACAAACATCAATATAATAAACAAGCTGATCCATCACTTCATTTAGGTTGAATGAATGTACATGTTTAATGTGAGTAGAACAAGAACGCCCTTTTTGTGATTCTCTTGTACGAGATTTTAAAATAGTTGAAAAGGGTACCACAAATGTACTATGCTCATTCCTCACAGGATGAAATATATCAAAAACTGCAGTTATCAAGAATGACAATAAGAAAATTAATTTTGTTTAACCTTTCCTCCAGAAAAATTTGTCGCTTCGACTCAAGCTTTTACATTACTAAAATTCGACGATCGTAACTGATGTGAAATTATAGATCTCAATGAAATAAAAGAAAAAACCTTTTAATAAAATCAAGAGTGAAAAGGGTATAAATAATTTGTTTTTAGTGCTAACTATTAATAAACGTTTTCCTGTTTGACTATACACGTCTTTCAACGTCTCGGTGAATCAGGCCTTATATCAAATCATCTGTCATTCACATCTTTTGTATAGCCAAAATATTGGGCCAAGATAATTTAATTTATAATATATAATTGCCTCTTTATCAAGAATGGGTTTTAGGAATATTAGGGCATTTTTACTATATTTTCCAATTGATAAATCTAAACAGTTTCAATTTTAATTTCCGGTGCTTTTAATGAAATTTCTCACAGTATTGAACTGCCTGTAGTGATAAACCATTGTTACGCCCAATACAGTCTATTTTTTTTCCAACAAAGAAACCCAATAATTTCGCATTAATTACAATATTTCAAAATATTAAAAGTTCATAACCCAAAAGTAGTTTTTGATATGTGCAGTTTTCTCTCTGCCAACATCTGGAATCTAACAGAAATACAAGGTATGAACAAGAAGTATTTGAATTACCAGATCTTTCAAACATATATTATTCAACACTGACATTATATTCCTAGCGGTGCAGATTGAAAAATAGAATAAAAATGCAGAATTCTTGAAAATATTACCTGGATTTGTTTCTGCCACTAGGGGTTCATATAACTTGAAAAATACTTTTAACCACTAAATAAAATTACATTCTAGTTGTGCACATACATCCAGGGAGTATTTATGACAAGATATATGTTACCGACGATCACTGTGACTTGAGTAAATATGTTCCATGAAATCTTCAACACTAAACATGAAAGACCCGGTTCAATTTATACCTGGTGAAAAAATTCCTGTACATTGTAAATTCACAGAGCGAGAAAAAGAGAGCATTGGCAATTTTCAGCTTGTGAAATTATTTTACATATCGGCTGGTGGTGGAGAACCGCTAACAGTTTTGATGTTCTTGCTTTTCCGGACAGAAGTTTGGCCAACAGGAGAATATGGCTTGGACATCGCACTGAAAATATATTTCATTTTAGGAAATTATATAAACTGTAAATATGTATTCCTGTGAATAAAGGATTCTACGGTATAACACAGTAACAATAAAAAGTTAATAAAGCCAAATCATGCAATTTTGATAATATCCAAAACCATCTATACATAATGAGAAATATATGACTCACACCACAGACTTTTAGTTCTATTTTCTTACAAGCAATACAGTAAAAGCTCCTTATTCATGTTTTCTTTTTACGCGTAGTCATCATTAGATCTAGAAGGTGAATTCCGCGAATTTATTACCCTTTATTCACGCGTCGGCATTTGTATAGTACTGCTGAAACCTGCGATGCGGCTTTTATGAAAAGTGATTATATCTAACGAAATGGACGGAATATAAAAGTATTTATAAACAAATAAATCTTATTGCCACTAAGACAAAAACCGCCTAATATGAATTCAAGAACTCAAACATACACATTGAAATCACGCTGGAAGAAACTGTGGCCTGCTCTGACTGTCGGAAATGGTTACTGCAAATTCAAACTTTGACTACAGATATTGCTCAAGTTGCGAATGGAATAGGACAATACGACTTGACAAATAAATCGCAAGATGAAGAATTGAAGATATCGAAAATGATAATCACTATAGCGCTTAGATGGGCGAACCATGACATTGCGCTAATACTCATAGGGACACTTCATTTGTGTCTGGCAGGATGTTTGGCCCATACGATCGGTCTGGCTGCTTGCAGAAGGTATTTTCATAGTTTCCAGAGAATCATATATAAAAATCAATACTGAGAAAAGTGAGTTGAGTTTTTTCCATCTTTAGCACCTGGTATAGTCTGTTCAGCGACCGTTGGCGTGTACGTCATCAATTGTATATGACGTCGATCGTGAACACTGTTGCCAGACGTAATAAATAATCTTATATCTGAATAGCTAACCCAATTTTCAACAAAATGAGATATCTTGCATGTTTGACATGGCGGGGATTTTTAGCGGTAAATTCAAATTGACCATTATTCCCTACCAGAAGTGTCTATCTATATGGAATCCATATTCATCGATCGATAAATCAAACTTAATTACAAAATCTTCTAGATTACTCGGCGACTGTCAAACGTGAAATGCCGATTAATGGCGCGTTAGTCGAGAGGATCCGACAACATTGCAAATTTTTCAATTAAATGACAACTTAACAAACATTCAACTTATTTTCATTAAACGGAATGTTAATTTTTCTTGAGAAATACATACGATTTGATATGTTGAGAACAGAATATTTGTTGAAATGGATGATCGGGTCACTATCACCATATAACTACTTTTTCAGAAAATTACTTACGACAGATATGAATTTTGACCATTTCGAGAATTTTATTTATTTGGGTAGGCAGCCTTGCGTCGTTATTTGCGCATGACTGTGACGTACACGCCAACTTAGACTGGACAGACTATACCTGGAAATTGGCTGTCGGCACAAGGTAATAGGTATCCATACACTGAAATTACATACGAACACTACTTCATCCCACACATATTATTGCTGAGAAAATAAGTAATGTCTGGCGGCTCAGGGATCTTGCTCTAATATGTAAGCGGTTAGAAAATTTCTCGCCATTCCAGTAATCCTCAAAATTTAGACATCTCCATTCTTATTATATTATTGTGCTGCTTAGAACAAAACCCCAACTATTATGAATAGAATAAGGCTACCGGAAGTGCCTATCAAGACAAAAAAAAACCCATCTAACTGTACATCTTGAAAATTTAACTCATTTGATAATCTTAGCTGTTACTATTTCTGATGATTGTATAACATACATTTGTAGGTGAATTTCAAAAATATCCAAATCATTCGAAAAAATACACACATACAAACATATAACATACTCCCACAGAGGTTATAACAATTACCTGTTTGTGGATATATATATTGTGTGTGCGTGTGTATATATTGAAGATAGAAAACTATTTTATAAAAAGGGTTATATTTAGAAACAGGAAATTAGGTTGAAAGTAGCACCTATTTTTGGAGCAAAATAAGAATTCATTGAAAAAAGAAGGGGTTCCCATTTAAAAAAAGATAATTATCCAAGTTCATTGAAGTATTTTGCACAATAGTGCCAAATATGCTTGCAAAATACCCAGTCAATATTGAAATATTAGAATATTCATCCAACTGTCATTTAAAAAATATTCTTACTACCTTGATAACCGTAAAAGTTAGTTAGAGAACATGAAAACTGATTAAAATGTCCCGTAGAATCTAAATATGCAATAATAAACAGGTTGCTCCATTTAAAATAGAAGAGGTGACATTCACTTCCGGTATAGCGGGTACCTTCACTTTAGTATTATATCCAATTTTCAGTTTTTTCTAGTTGCAGTTTTCAATACACTGATAGACGCATATATATATATATATATATATATATATATATATATATATATATATATATATATATATATATATATATATATATATATATACATATATATACCGGGTGTTGAAAAAGTCCCGGTACGGCGGGTTATTTCCCCGGGTTATTTTTCGGGAAATTGAAATATGGAACCCGGAAGGAAACTTCCCTGGGAATCGATTGGCGGGAAATTTCGCGTCCGGACTCAAAATTTCCTGAGGAATCCGAAAATTAAATAAAAAAGGGGGTTATTTAAAAATTTCAAGCGGGGTCTCGCAGGGCCCCAGGGGGACCTCGTGACCCCAATATGATAGCGCCAATCGATTCCCAAGGAAATTTCCTTCCGAGTTCCATATTTCAATTTCCCGAACAAATTTTCTCTCAAAAAATAACCCGCCGTACCGGGACTTTTTCAACACCCGGTATATATATATATATATACATATATATATATATATATATATATATATATATATATATATATATATATATATATATATATATATATATATATAAAGTATAAACTTTAAAATAAAAACACTTGGCTTATGTTTCACAATATAAAAAATATTTAGATACTGTATTTAGCAGTAACGAAAAGTCGACATGTTTCGAGTTATGAACTCATTATCAAGACTGACTACAGGAGAGTATTGCATCGTAATTTATAAAACAGACAAAAGCAAAGGTGATACCTGAATTATATACTTTACCAAAAATACATAAAATTGATTGCCCGATGCGTCCAATAGTATCTTATATTAACGCTCCTGCGTATAAATTATGTCAGTATTTGAATAAGAAATTACCCACCTTAATTCAATTCAATCCGGAGTATAGCATTAAAAATTCTATTCAGTTAGTTTATCATCTTAAGAATATCAAAATTCCTTTAAATGCTAAATTAATTTCATTTGACGTTATCAACTTATTTCCGTCCACGCCAACTCAAGAAGTTAAAAATATTGTTAAGCGATATCTAGAGATGAACCCAAATTTAACAACTCAAGCAGTCAACGAAACAATGTCTGCCTTAAACTTATGTTTGAAACAGTTATTTCAAATTTAATAATATAATATACAAACAAGAAGACGGATTGCCCATGGGATCACCGTTATCGCCTTTGTTGAATGAAATTTTCATGAATAACTTAGAAGAAAAAATTTTCAATGCTGATAATAATTTAATTACTAACGTTTCATTATGGAGGCGTTATGTAGATGATATTTTTTGTATTTGGACCGGTACAGATAGGCAGTTAGATAATTTCCTTAAATATATAAATACTTTCTACAACTCGATTCAATTTATAAAAAAAGTAGAAAACGAAAACGGTACCTTGAATTTCTTAGACGTTCAGATTGCTAGGAATTTGAATTCTCTTACTTTCAACATTTATACAAAACCAACCTTCACAGATACTTTAATTCACAGCGACAGTAACCAACACATTAAAATAAATCTCAGTGCTTTCCATTCGTTCCTACATAGGTTGTTCACGATTCCATTAACGGAAACAAATTTTCAAACTGAAGTTAATACAATTAAATTATTAGCCATCAATAACGGTTACAATGAAAGTCTCATCGACAAGCTCATTGGGAAAAAACGAATAAAGTATCTGTTGCATTCAATATACCCCACGCAAACTATTAATAAAGAACAAAAATACTTCCCAATAAATTATGTGCCTAATTTGAGTAGCAAAATTTGTAACAGACTATCGAAAAATAACGTTAAAACAATTTCTACAAATAAAAGAAACTTGAAGTCATTCTTGGTCAATAATAAAGAAAAATCTAACATCGGAGAAAACAGTGGTATTTACAAAATATTTTGCGACGAATGTCCTGCTTTCTATATTGGACAGACAGGAAGGAATATAAATATTCGTGTTGAAGAACATAAAGTCAATTTTACAAAACAAAAATACCACTGGCTTCTCTGAACATTGTATAAAATTCAATCACTTCCTGGATTTCAACAAAACCTAATTGTTGCATTCAGGTAACAAAGGAAAGCGCTTTGACCTTCTTGAAATTCTCGAAATAAGTTCCGCCCATAAAAGTCAATTACTCCTTGTAAACGAACAAATTGATTTTCAGGTATCACCTTTGCTTTTGTCTGTTTTATAAATTACGATGCAATACTCTCCTGTAGTCAGTCTTGATAATGAGTTCATAACTCGAAACATGTCGACTTTTCGTTACTGCTAAATACAGTATCTAAATATTTTTTATATTGTGAAACATGAGCCAAGTGTTTTTATTTAAAAGTTTATACTTTATTCTTTATGATGTTTCACCAAGTGATGTGCGAAAATTCAATCTCAGTTATATATATATATATATATATATATATATATATATATATATACATATATATATATATATATATACATATATATATACATATATATATATATATTATATATATATATATATATATATATATATATATATATATATATATATATATATATATATATATATATATATATATATATATATATATATATATATATATATATATATATATATATATATATATATATATATAAATATATATATATATATATATAAATATATATATATATATATATATATATATATATATATATATATATATATATATATATATATATATATAAAACAAAAGCAAAATTATCGGTCTAGCCCGCATATGTCGAAGCAGCCGTTGACACGTGTTTCGGACTCATTGGTCCTCATCAGAACGGCGTAGCCAAGTATGCGATGGAAAACCTGGAAATGAAACAGCAACAACAAGCAGAATCCTTTGCTTCGGAAGACAATCACACATTTGTGGTACATTGTTCGAACACTCCGGTTTGGGAGATTTGGTCAAACTATGACCACGGAGGCGATTAATGCCATCCGCGAGATCTTGGACCGTGGAAATAATATATATATATATATATATATATATATATATATATATATATATATATATATATATATATATATATATATATATATAATATAATATACAGTAAATATTTTTAATATATAAATACTTACTTCTGAATGAGAAATTGGATTGTAATTAGGAGGACATTTTAGTGCCGCGCAAACCTGGAAGAATGAACCATGGCATGTAAACCATATATCTTATCCTGATTGTTAGTTGAAGAGAACGATATATGAATGGATGGTTTCCCTTTATGAAGCGATAATGAAAAAGAATTTGGAGTAGAAAACGCCAAGGTTAGTTTTGTAAGTCACTAAATGCTGCAGATTTATTGATGCATTATTATAATGATTTTTACTCATTTTCAATTCATTATATTCAGATTCTTGAACCATTTTCTGCTCTTCAAAATAACCAAGAATGTTTCAGTTATCAAATTCGGAAATTAAATCAGTTCTAGGATTAATATGGAAAAGTGGTGAAAATTTATTCTTGTAACTCCATTGAGAGGCTTGCAAGAATTATGTACATTCAACTGTTGTTTTCTAAAACGAAAGTATTTGAATCAATAAATTTTTGATGCGACTATTACCATAATTCACTAACATTCGCTTCTCACTGGATAATTTTTTAATGATAAAAAATAACACATTATAGTTCACTCACATAATCAATTAAATATTTTAGGAAAAAGTGAAACTAATTTTATATATACAAACAAATAAAACTGAATTGTCTTCGAAATTAAAGCTTATTCTCAAACTCATATGATTGGAAAAAATAACCTGTTTTTCACATTTTTTTTTCGATTGAATCTGAGATTTACCATGTAATCAATACTGAGAGGACAAATAGATCTAGGGGCAAGGATATAACTAATAAACAAATTGATATTAAATAAATAGAACAAAGTTGAATAGAAATTCAATAATTTCTGCGGAATAATTTTCAATTTTCTACCTACCTACTGCTACTGCTGGTTAGAGGTGATGCCCTTATACATCTTCTTGAGGTAACCAATGGAGAACTTGTTTGGCGTTCTCTACTTCGACGACTACCATGCAAGACGATATCAATACAATGAACAATATCAACAAAGTAAGAAATAAAAACATGCAGAAAGAAAGCAATATTTCAGATGAAATAATTTGTACAAAAATGTTTCTGAAATAAATATATTTATGTATCCAATTGATTTCATCCAAATTGAGAAACAAAGCATATACTAAGAACCAAGAACTTAATAATATGTATGGTTTTTATATTATTTCCAACCTTTATAACATCGCCACGGAATATATTCTTAACAGATTATTTAAATACAGTAATGAATTTTACCAAAACATCACAGATCGCTTTTTCACAAAATCTAGAATTCCCCTTCCTTTTGTGAATATAATCATTAATACAATCATCCTTATTCACAAGTAGCTTTCAATTCAAAAATTTAATTTTCACAACAATTTGATTTTAACATCCAAAGATAAAAGGCGATAATATATTATTAAAAATAACCTGAGTTTAATTTGATAGTCTTTCAAGTAGAAAAGCTAATAGATGTGCATCAAGTTATTGCAGTATAATGCCTCTGGCAAAGAAAGAGCATACACTAAGATCTAATATATGTTTGAACTGTTGACATGACAGTTGCTGAAATTGGCAAATCTGAAGCAAATTTGAATTGAAATATTTCAACTACATACCTTGGTCCGGCCGTGATAGCAGGTATGGTAGAAGTATGTCCGCCATAAGAGTGCCTATTTCGACTTCCTCCAGTGATTCTATGAGAATCAGGACGAAGTACTCGAGATTTCGTTTCCCATTCATTATTGAATTCCACTTTTTCATCATCGTCTAAATTGATTAATTCCTCTCTTTCTTCCCTATCTCCTGTGAATTGATAAAAAAAAATGGAATATCATTTCAAATTTTAAAATTAATCAGATACTCATCAAGTTTGCGCTTAATGTACATGACATTTAAAACCAGCACATTTTTATTGAAACATTGAATCCTATAAACTCAAGATAAGTACCACAAATGTTTGAAACCCCTAAAGATGCTACTCAATAGTTTTGTCAATTATGCAGAATATCTTCTTTTGCATAATCAAACACTCTGAGTTAAATATATATATATATATATATATATATATATATATATATATATATATATATATATATATATATATATATATAAATATATAAAGATATAAATATATATATGCAGATTTTGCGTTGCTGAATACGTATAACCAGCTTCCTTGGAAAGTTGTTTGATAATTTTTTAAAATTATTGAAGAATTTTCCTTGTTCACTTTATGTAATGTATGAAATTGACCATGGTCGACTAGTATGTTTTTCATGATTTGATTGTTATATTTTGCGTATTAAGCGAATAGACTATTCGGAGCGCGCTCTCGTGAGTATATCCAAAGGTTTTAAATCACTATGTTAGTGTGCCTTGGAATCATATACATCACTGTTGTAGAGTAGATATCTTCATATCAGGAGGTACGTGTTTTGAGCGACGAATTTCTGCATTTTCAGTCTAAGCGGTGAATTGTTGTTTCCCAATATCTTTGGTGGGATGGCGCTCTGGATTGTTATTCATCCATTGTTACTGACCACGATTTGTATTGGTGAACAATTAGAAATTTGTTAATTCACTCCGAGTCAAATAAGCTGCACTGATGAGATCTAATAAGAACGAAACAGCTGTATGCAGATTTTGAGTCGGGGTGACTTGACAATTTCTATAATTCACCGTTCGATTGTGAATGCAGATTTTGCGTTGCTGAATACGTATAACCAGCTTCCTTGGAAAGTTGTTTGAAATTTTTTTAAAATTATTGAAGAATTTTCCTTGTTCACTTTATGTAATGTATGAAATTGACCATGGTCGACTAGTATGTTTTTCATGATTTGATTGTTATATTTTGCGTATTAAGCGACTAGAATATTCGGAGCGCGCTCTCGTGAGTATATCCAAAGGTTTTAAATCACTATGTTAGTGTGCCTTGGAATCATATACATCACTGTTGTAGAGTAGATATCTTCATATCAGGAGGTACGTGTTTTGAGCGACGAATTTCTGCATTTTCAGTCTAAGCGGTGAATTGTTGTTTCCCAATATCTTTGGTGGGATGGCGCTCTGGATTGTTATTCATCCATTGTTACTGACCACGATTTGTATTGGTGAACAATTAGAAATTTGTTAATTCACTCCGAGTCAAATAAGCTGCACTGATGAGATCTAATAAGATCGAAACAGCTGTATGCAGATTTTGAGTCGGGGTGACTTGACAATTTCTATAATTCACCGTTCGATTGTGAATGCAGATTTTGCGTTGCTGAATACGTATAACCAGCTTCCTTGGAAAGTTGTTTGATAATTTTTTAAAATTATTGAAGAATTTTCCTTGTTCACTTTATGTAATGTATGAAATTGACCATGGTCGACTAGTATGTAGAGATGTTAAAAACCAGTATTTTCTAGTAACAGGTACGTTCCGTTCCAGTTACTAAGTCATACCTGTGACAGATACCTGTTCCAAAAATACCTGTTCCATGAACGAGACGGGCGATTCGCCCCCGCCTGACTCGTCTCGTACTTTTCTTTTCGGACTCGGAACCACAATGATACTCTTTGTGGGAACAGCGCGCTGCCGTGCCATGCGTACGCGCAGTATACTCAAGACGTTGTTGGACCGGAGCGGACCCACGAGCGGACCGACTACGTTAACGTCGTACGCACGCGGTTTCAATCGGCAATCGGGCACGCCCACTTCTCGTTTCCTCAAATATATACTCGTCTACGCCAGTAACCGAGTACGAGTACGATTCGTACCTGTTACAAGTTCTTCCTAGTCCATACCTGTCAAGATACCTGTGACAGGTATTTCGTACCATCTCTACTAGTATGTTTTTCATGATTTGATTGTTATATTTTGCGTATCAAGCGACTAGAATATTCGGAGCGCGCTCTCGTGAGTATATCCAAAGGTTTTAAATCACTATGTTAGTGTGCCTTGGAATCATATACATCACTGTTGTAGAGTAGATATCTTCATATCAGGAGGTACGTGTTTTGAGCGACGAATTTCTGCATTTTCAGTCTAAGCGGTGAATTGTTGTTTCCCAATATCTTTGGTGGGATGGCGCTCTGGATTGTTATTCATCCATTGTTACTGACCACGATTTGTATTGGTGAACAATTAGAAATTTGTTAATTCACTCCGAGTCAAATAAGCTGCACTGATGAGATCTAATAAGATCGAAACAGCTGTATGCAGATTTTGAGTCGGGGTGACTTGACAATTTCTATAATTCACCGTTCGATTGTGAATGCAGATTTTGCGTTGCTGAATACGTATAACCAGCTTCCTTGGAAAGTTGTTTGATAATTTTTTAAATTATTGAAGAATTTTCCTTGTTCACTTTGATGTAATATATATATTATATATATATATATATATATATATATATATATATATATATATATATATATATATATATTTAAATTTTATTCAACATTATTTAGTTTGGGATGGTTTACTTAATTTAACTGAATTTTTGTAATTTTATTATATTTAATTTTTTCATTTCAAGATTCATGTATTTAATTAGAATTACTATAATGTTAAAAATGGATTGCGTTAGTTTGTTAGCACTCCATTTTAATCATGGAGATCATTAATGACTAAATAAAAATTATTATTATTACATTTAAATATATATATATATATATATATATATATATATAAAAAAATAAAAGAAAACTGAAGTACCTGTGTTCATGTTCTGTTCCTTTTCAATTATGTGTGCCCTTTCCCCAATGTGGTGTCCAATTGCCATTTTTTTGGTACCAGATCTAGAATCTGTCACAGTACGTTGGGTTTCCTTTAGACCACCAGGAGCACAGCGAGTGCTGGAGGTTGCTTTGTACACTTGGGGACGACCATCAGGTCCAGAAGTCATGCTCACAACCGTACTGCTACTACTGCTGTACGCACTGGTACCCAAGTTATCAAGGGAACCGCTAAGTAGTCTATTGAAGTTGGGCATCATAGGCATAGAGTAAGACATCAGAGAATTGCTTGGCATACCCCTTGGAGAAAGCGGAGCATTGAAGTTGCCAAACCCGCCCATCATACTGAACGGATCGGCAAAAAGGGAATTCATCATATTATTCATATGTCTCATGGTGCGCATATGCGACCTGAAATAATAATTTTAGTTTATTATATAGCATTTCTTTTCATTTCAGATCAATTAACTGGCAAAAAAACATTTGCTTTATTAGTTACATGAAACAGAACAAATATAATAAAAGATCACCATAAAATATGAGAAAGATTCGTGAAATAATTCAATAATAAATTACTTTTGATTATGACATATTAACAATGGAAAACAGTATAAACGCTCAATCACATAAAACATTAAAATCGCGTTTGTTAACTTGATGTAGAAAATTGACATGCAATTTATATGTAATACAATGTTTTCAGTGATAGCTATTCTACCTTTTTATTAGACTTGCATTAGATCAATAGAAAAACTGAACAGCTTCTGAAATGAATTAGAATATGAAGTGTTGTTCAAGCTTTCTATTATGAATACTTACTTTATAATTATAATAATATTTATTATGCAACAATTTACACAGTTACAAAAAAGGAGATATTCACACAAGTGTTCTTCCATGACTCCAAAAATAAAAGTTAAAACAATTGACAATTTTAAATTATAAAATGTTTTGCATTAGAGCAGGGGTCTCCAAACTTTGAAGCCGTAGGACCATAATGATTTTTTTTAGTACGTTCCAAGGGCCAAAACAATTTTAATTTATCTACCCTCAACTATATTTCTAGACTAGACTAGTCTCAAAGTGCGCCACCTGCGCAAACATACGCTTTTTTGCATTTCAGTTACGATTGTGTATGTATTGCCATAGTTACAACAATACCAACAAGACATTGGCTGTCGCGGGTCAGATTGATGACACTGGCGGGCCGAATTTGGCCCGCGGGCCGTAGTTTGGAGACCCCTGCATTAGAGCAATACCTATAAAAAGAATGAATAGTTTCTATACTGAATTAATCAATTTGAATAGCTGTCAAGCTCTTTATTATCCAATTATACAACATATATTTGTATTATAATATGATAAATAATATTCTCCACAGCAGCAAATTCCATTTAACAATAATAAAATTATTAACTCAACAAGATACATGTAACTAATATTGAAATAACTAAGAATTTTACGCTTGAACAAACACAAAGAATCACCAAAAACTGGCACAAGAAGTTGAATAATCTCTAAAAAAATATTGCCTAATGCAGATTAGAAATTTTCTTTTATCACTCCATTCAGTTCCAAAAAAGGAAAATTCGGTTCTCTCTTTATCTTAAACTTGATTCTAACGTTACAAGTGAAGATGACTGATCCCTGATATATTAGGGTTCAATACCTATATGCAGCGATCCCAACAAATACCTGATCCATGGATCAGTTCTAGTACTGAATCAGTTTTGAATAGTCTCAGTCGAGACTATCGTGCAGTCCAGAAGGTGCCAAAATTTTGATAGACATCCAGAGTCCCATTTTTATTAGTAATACACAATGTTTGCGTGATTTAAAAAGCCATAGAACCAGAAAAACGGTAACCCAGACTTTGTTTGAATGTTGTAAAGTTTAGCTTGCTGCTTACTTACAACTTACTACTTCAATAGGATTAAGAAGAATAAACTACATTGTTTGGTTTTTAGGATAACTTTATTTATGTTAATTTTTTGTTATAAATAGACTCTATAGGCCTCAGTGCCAGTTTTTGTAAACTGTTTTGAGGTCAACAATAAATAAATATTAAAAAAAAAAGCTTTCGATATTTTTCGTATATTTAAAAAAAATATTTAAACAATGAAAATATGTTATGGTTGAATTATTATAGAAATTATCTTTAAATACACATTGTTTACGATTTAAAAGTCATAACTTCAATTTTATTTTGGGATTTGTTCTGTAATTCAGTTATAAATCTTTTGAAGAACTGATTTTTATTTAATATCTTGTTTTTATAGACACAACAAAAATATTTTATTGAATTATCATAGAAATTATTCTCAAATAAACAAGGTTTGCAATAGGAAAAGTAATAAAACCAAACATGAATATTTTAAGCATTTTTACCGAATTTGTTTTATAGTATAGTTTTAAATTTTCTATGAACTCATTTTTATTCAAATATCTCCTTTTTTTAAATGATAAGAGAAATTTCAGTACAACTACTAGTACATTCCCACAGATAATTTTGAATAATAAGTTAAATATTCTTCCATAAACAATAAACATCTGGCTTGTACTGCCTAGCTGAATTCGGGCACCTTTAAACAGAAATGCATAGTATTGGCTCCTCAAGTAAAATAGGAATTCAATATTAATCATTGATATCAAATCTTGATTATGCGATTCAAAATCGGACTGTATTCGAACTGGAAGTGAATACGTCAAGTTACTTCTTAATCTATGGTTACTGTTGAAGCCGAACTCGAAACTACTTGAATGTTTCGTAGGAATCAAATCCACTGAGCTAACATAGAGATCAAGAAATTACGCTGGATCAGGTAGCCATATTTACTGATATGTCCTGTGTAATTCATCTTGCATTAACACATTAGACCGCTAAATTCATCATAATCCTCAACTTCTGCCATATGCTGAAAGCGTTCACGATTCCAAATTATTAACCAAATCAAGTCAAACCTGCGGGACCGACCTCAGGCTGTGGTGATGAGCGGCGTCCAATCAACCTCCGATAAGATGCACATAGGTGTCCCTCAGGGTCAATCCTGGGCCCTGTGTTGTTTTTAATATACATCAACGACCTTCCCTTGGGAAAGCAAAAAGATAATTTTATGCTCTTTGCGGATGACACAACTATCATTGCAAGGGAAGAATCACAGGAGGCGGCTTCCCGGAGTATAGAGGGAGTGAAATTATTGACCGAAGACTGGTTCCTGTCAAACAAACTGTTGCTAAACCAGGAAAAACACAGGACATGATGTTTCACTTAGACAATCCAGCCCGAAAGTGAATACACGGGCTGCCCAATTCCTGGGGCTCTCACTAGATCCGACTCTAGGATGGGGTGAACATGTGGAGACTGTATGTATGTTCTAAGAGGCCTGAATGGAGGCGTATCACCTTCCACAATTAAAACTGCATACGACGCGTCATTCCACAGCATCATATTGTATGGTATCGCTGCCTGGGGGATGCCATAGGGTTTTTGGACTGCAGAGAAAGGCATTCTGAATAGTATCGGGTCTTACTCTACCATCTCTACATCCTAGAATGTCTGACTCTCACAAAACAGAGGGAATACTTGAAAACATACAGGGATATTCACAACCACGACACTCAGTATAGCAGGCTGAAGAAATGTTTGAGTAGGCCTGGGTGCTTGGCTATCAGGCTACTTAATAAGCTGCCCTTCCTAATAAAAGGTACAAATGGGAAACATTTCAACGAAAAAGCAAAAAGGTACCTCGTATCAAATGCCTTCTACAGTGTGGATGAGTTTTTTAAATCTGAATTGTGACCTATTGCATGTACTCTGTTTTGACATGTTTGTGTTAGTACTTGAATTCAAGATTTGTCTGAAAATAAATTTTTATTTATCTTTTTATGGGTTTTTTTCCTGTATATTCTGAATACTCTCAGCAGTAATTGGAATATCATAATTCCCATCATGGTGATAACATACACACCTTATTAGAATGCTCAGAGTTGCTTATTAGTAAACTCATCTCTTCTTGTGCTAAGGTCTATATAAACGTAAGCCACCAATCCCAGGAAAGATTACCCATCACATGGGTCAGAAATGAAACAAATCATTGTGTAAGCTAGACATGTATGTCTGAATAAAAATCCTGCAATAGTAGTCAATGTTTCTTTCCAGATTATATTTCCAGCCATAAATTTTCCAAAAATATAATACTTAATTGCTGTATATTAAGTTGAGATTGCCAAAATAATTATCATCTGGGATAGCCTACAAAGATGTACAAGGGCGTCACATTTATGTTGTGAGGTACAGAGGGTAGATAAAATTGAACTCAGATTGTAATCAGGAACTAAATCAGATTAGATAAGATAGATTTTATATATATATATATATATATATATATATATATATATATATATATATATATATATATATATATATATATATCTATTTTACAACAAATTAGTTCACTTAGGAACTGCACGCATTATATCAAGTTATCAGAGTTTAATTTCATTTAGTACCCCTAATACAATATTTGTATTCTTGAATAAGTATGAAATTCTTATGATATATACTCTAAAAGAAATAAGAATATATATGTCTTTTTATTCATTGACGAAATGTTACGACATGTTTTCATGCAAAGGTTACAATCATAACTATGTAGCATCAGGTTTCATATAAATAACTATATTACTTTTGTCATTTTGAAGACGGGAAACGTAAAATTTTGAAATTGAAGAAAAATTTTTATATTCTATAATTTTAAGAATGATGAATAAGTAATGTAAAACCCATTTAGTGAATAATTTTTGGTAATATTTTATGCCAAAGACATCAAATAACAACCAGCTGATCAATTGCTGAAGAAAAAATAATATGGACTTAATGAGTTAAAGTAAAAAATATGTTAAAGAACGAAACAATGAAACTTAATTGAACATAATACCATACCATACCATAAGGTCATAAAGAAATATAACTCATTTAGGTAAAATAGAAAAACGTGATACACATTTCTCATTTTCTAATAAATTAAGTTTTAAGAAAATGGGTAACCAGAAAATGTCAGATTAGAACTACTTACAATAGTATCCATCGAAAGTGGAAATTATGAAAAATCGGTCACGTGATATACGATATATATGTCATCAAAAATATTCAGATGCACGAAACAAATCTAATTATATAAATTGTACATTCATGACCCTTTCAAACAAATGATGAACGCAATCGAAAAAATTCTAGAAACAGCATTAAAACAGCATGGCGGAATGTTTATTTTCAGTCAAGCATGAAGAAGCTATTTCTAGCAAATATTATTGAAATTATTTACCCAAAAAACGGATCATCTTCCATATCGAATGCTCCAAACAGAGACATCACTAATGAAAAATTTTTCGAGATGAAATAACTGAAGATACAGTTGATCACTAACAAGACAACCTTTACATTCACCAATTTGACGTTTTCTGGAGGGTGCAACGCAACAAGGATGTACTGTACTGACTACTGATCTCTTATTAATCAATATTTTCAGGTGACTTTTCGTGAACGCGAACGTAATTCGCTTTACGAACTACATACCAATTTAAGTGTGAACTACACTATCAGTGCAAAATAGCATGACAGTTCGGTTTACTAAACCAAATGGAATAAATATAATAAATATTCATTCTTGTTGATTATAACGCGTTCACATTATTATGTTCCAGATTAAAGCTATTCAAGTCCAACCCGTATAACTTATTTCAACTTAATCACAATGAGAAAAAATTTATAAAAATGCATGACGCGTGTTTTGTAGTACTACTTCGTCATAAGATACTGATTAAAAACAGGTATAATTCTACAGATACAGTCGAAATGATCTAGAAGTCAATGTGAAATATTTTGGGAATTCAAACTGATCCACTACCAGGTACTGCAATCATAAACAAGTTAGGTAAGGAACTATTTGTGAGTTCTACCTGACCATCAAGGAGAATACCTGAATAGTTAAATTATTTGATTTGTGAAGATTTTAGAAATTTCAATTTTAAACCTTTATTTTTTTAGAAAATTTACTAATAAAAAAATTCATATTTTCTGGCCTTCTGCTTAATGGACAGTTAGAACTCTTAAATAATTCTTTACTTAACTTGTTCGAAATTGCATAACCTGGTAGTGGTTAGGATTGAATTCCCGAATATTGCACATTAGATTATTTATGTATATTAATACCTATATTTGTAAAATCATACCAGTGTTCAATCAGAATCTAAAAAGAAGTAATTTTTCGAAATGCGAGTCATGCATGTTTGACAAATATGTGATAATATTGATTCATTATGAGTATAAATTTCCATCAAGTACCGAAATTAAGATCGTAGCGCCGGAACGGCTAATATAGGTACTAGAGCATGGGCGATTAGCTGTTTGTTTACATTGATTGGTTGTGTTTTTTTGGACTTCGTATTTTCGAGTGGTTCATTGTGTGTGTTTCGATTGAGGACAATATTATCTATGTTCAACAGTAGATAACATACCTACATCAAGTTGAAATTTACAATGAGTTTTTATCATTGAACATGAAAATCAATAATAAAATAAAGTAGAGGACGAATAAATTAATTGGTTGAAGGAACTATGTATACCTCATGAAAAGGCTGTACGATAGAACACCTATTTATTTAAAAAATAAAAAAACTTTCAAAACTTTCAAGAAAACATCTCTGACATGTCTACTTTCATTACGAACTGAAGAATTTTTGAGTATAATGGACAAAACTAAGTACTTACCAGCAAAACTGAAAGAAACTACATGAAATAAAAGAAGAATTAATATGAATACTCTGCTTGAATGGTTTGAACGTAATGAGTTATTATATTTTTTGAATTTTCCTGACGTATAACAGCTATCCTAAAAGTACAGTGGACTTCAGAGAGTCTGGTTTTTTTGATAGAATCTCTGTTTTCCTGATTATATAATTGAATATTTTAGTTTTTACCTAGCTATAGAGTCAAGATTTATTTCATATTCTTGATGTAATGATAAACTGTTATTTTGGTTGTGCAAATAAACATCATTTGTTATTATTATTTTAATAGTATCTCTGGTTGTTACATGAAAGAAAATACAATTATCTAGAATCTCTGGATGATGGCCCAGGTTCAGATTCCGATAAAAGTGGAAGATTTTTCGTTGGAATAGCATTAGACTTCAAAAACCCTACGTTTTCGGTTAGCTGAAAATTGCACATCATTAGTTGGTATAATTCTATATGGAAAAATCCACAAACTTACTGCAGGGAAAATAATTATTCTCAGTAAACTGTAAAGAACAACTCTCTTATGTTCAGACATTTTTTTTCAATCTTCAAGTTATGAATCCACACCTTTCTTCTGTCCATCATTTCCTTGTTTCCCAACTTTGTTTGGAATGCTACTTTGAATTGTCCAGCATTCGGAAAGGTATGTAAGCTATATTCGGTTTTTTTTTGCCCAAGATGAACAATTGAATACACAACAATAGTGATTCATCTCTTCTGAACGTTTGTAAATGATCCAAAATACAATTAAAACTCAACAACTTCTCATATAAAATACACTTAAAGAAAGCAATCTATCGCCCATGCTCTAGTAATATTC
Organism: Cynegetis impunctata; assembly: GCA_030704885.1. Classification (NCBI taxonomy): domain Eukaryota; kingdom Metazoa; phylum Arthropoda; class Insecta; order Coleoptera; family Coccinellidae; genus Cynegetis; species Cynegetis impunctata. The sequence goes on from JARQZK010005202.1 coordinate 28,506, forward strand.
GACACCGGTAGGGGGCGTATCGCTTATTATGTTTTCCCAATCGCCGGTCTCATCAATTAATAAATGTTTATTGTCAAAAAATTATCCTCTTTATCATTTTATTAAGAGAAATATATATATTTCATGAGATAAATTGTAGTTTATTATAAATAACGTAAAGAAACTTTTCATAACATTTTCAAAATCAAATAAATAATTTTAGAACTATTTTTATGACGAAGCAGTAATAAATACAAATAATATACTGTACCATCACTATGTACAAAGAGATATTCGCATCTGATAAATGCACAGTGTACCGTTATACATCATACGATATTTTGTTAAATTTCTAAAAAATAATATTTTAACTGTTTGATCTTCTATTACAGACTTACAGATCATCAACCACAGTGTAAAGAGTGGCTAAAGCTTCAAACAAAAACTGAATTACAGAAAACTACTTTCTTCACCCTCATGTTATAAGCATTGTCAGTAGATGGCCAATAATTTATAAAAAAAAATTGAAATTGCTTCTTGCGCCTGAAAAAATTGATATAAAATGATGGCTTAGGGTGTTGATCGAAAAATTATGGTTTTATTTTTTATGAAAGTAATTGAGAATATATTTCTAAAGCTCTTCGGTATTCTAGATAACATATTCTTTACTGAATATTTAAATGTATTTTGCAGTTTTGGCAAAATGTTCATCAATTGCCACCAGACCATTAATTAAAATCAATTCTAAATGTAATAAACAGAAGACTTGTTCTTACCTTATTTTCAAATACAAGGTTTGAAATTGTAAGTACTGAAATTGTAGATTGCGCTTTTTCAATACTCAAATTTATTGTTTACTTTTACCATTTTAGTGGTATGACAGGTTAGGTTCTTTTTGGATCAGGTTTTTAGGTCATGAAATTTTCAACAATATTTCCTTATTGCTCTCCATATTCTACTGAAGTAACTTGATACTAAAAATAGAGTATAGGAATGTTGTATTTGATGAATCTAGTGATACCATTTATATTCTAGTTTTTATTAGGTCTTGGTCCCTCCCACATCTAATTTAATTTGAAAATTGAATTACTATTTTGTTTGTATGAACTAATATACACAACTATTATTTTGCTTATATATATATATATATATATATATATATATATATATATATATATATATATATATATATATATATATATATATATATATATATCTATTTATGAAGAAAGTGAACATTATTTTCTATAAACAAGTGTTAAAGGAATATGTATTTCTTAATATTTGACTTTATTCCTTTTCAGATAATGACAAACGAATATGAGATGACTTGAAACTTTATTCATTATTGAGGAACAATGAGTTCAAGACCTAGTTCAGGTTCTAAATCAGCTACTCACCAAAGATCCGAATTAGGCAGTCATAATAGAAATAGCTCTTTAGACCCTATAAAAAATAAATCTGACTCTATTCAGAGTATAAATTCTGATTATGATAATAAAAGAGCAAGAAAACTTGGCCATCATAGGTCAAAGTCAGGAGTTCATGAAAAAGGGGAAATAGATGAATCACAATGTGAGTATACCTTAAAAAATATAATAAATAAATTGAAAACTTTCTTAAATATGAATATTCTAAAGTATAGTTCTAAAAATGTTGGATATAAGTACTGCTGCCTTCAATCTAGTGATTTAAAGAATCATCAGGAGTTCAAATTCCTGAATACTAATGAAGTATGAATTAAGTTGAATATTAAATGTGATAACCATTTGAATTATTGTTATCACTGCTTTCAGTAATTGTTTTCCCATGAAGTTAATGTTTTCAGATACTTTCATGAATCAAGACAACTCTGTTAAGTCAATAGTACTGACACATCTTGAAATCATTTTATAAGATCATCTTGATTACGAAGGACCTAAATATAATAAATTATTTCTACAGGTTTGAAAAAAGTAGTTAGTTGAACCCATTTAGGAAAAATTTAGTATTGTTAAAGATGCTATATCCAAAAAGAACTTATTGCTAGATTAAATAAAAAAAAGGAATATTTGATAAATGTCAAATTATACTGAAAGGGAATTGAATGTATAAGCAATATAATTGAACTAATGGTTGCACCTTTCATACTCGCATATTATTATTTCTCACCAATTAATATTTGCACAAGGAGTTTTGCATTGAATTCCCATTATTTAATAATATTTTACTGTCACAATATTTTTACCAAGTCAAATCTATATATCATGAAATCTATAGTTAAACTATATTGTATGCGTGCCCTTTACCTGAAAACTAATTTCGATTTGGCTATTTCTTGCCTAACTTTCAGAAAAATATATACCCTTCTGCCCCAAGATCTCTCCAGATTCTTACTAACTGAAATGAAATATATTTTTGTTTGGAAAACTGTGTGTACTTTTTTCAAGTTTGTGATTAATTCACAATTGAATTTAATTTCAGAATTAGTTTTTCCAGAGCCTCATTCCACCATTATCCATGCTGTAGTTACATGTCCGATCTCACTAAAACTTAAAATTTAATTGTAGTATCACATCGCCTAGAATTTCGATCTACGCAGGGACTGCAATTAATGGAACCAGGGTTCAAACCTACCTACTGCAACCGTCCAACATCTCTGTATCCTCCCAAAAATTTTGAAAACACAGTTGTAGGTGATGCTTTGCAACCTGAAAGAGAACCTATCAGGTTTGAAGTTAACCTTGTAGGAGCCCCGCCTGAGGTCACCCAGCTAGTCAACAATATAAAGCATGTGGCGGAGCAATTTTTATATCATTGGAAGACCTTTCCTATTGGTAAGAAGTGATATACAAGAACAAAGATTGTTGAAAAAAGAAATATGGAAAATTGAAATCCTTCAATATTCCTAATGAATTTCAATTTTAAAATAAAAATTTCTGTAGACGAAATAATTATGGAAATATTGGATGATGTAAAATTATGACTATAAATAAATAAGAAAACAATATTTGCAATCTGGAATACTCACTTTTTTTTATTTCAAACCAGGTTTTTTTAATTCTTAATGTTTGAATTTTTTTATTCAAACATTTTTAAAAGGACAGTTTTGTCTTTGTGTTTAAGGAATATATCTAAAAAATATAAGTTCTATTCATAATTTAATAAGATAGTTGTCTCAACTAAATGAAAATTGTCATTCAAGATATCAAAAAGTGAAGAATATCGTAGATGTGTCCTAACAAAAAACCTATTTAATACAAGACAAACCTCCTTCAATGCTTTTCAGTGTTGCCAAATCCACTTTCTCACATGGATTCTCTCCAAACTTCTCAATTATCATCCGAAGGGTCCCTAGGAAGGTGTAGAACAAAATGTCATCTTAGAGATTTATTTATTGCACCTTCCTTTGATGAACTGGATGCCGTTGCTGTGGATAGTAAGGGAGAAACTAGAAAGTTAACAGGAAAACAGTTAGAGTACATAAGAGAAAAAGGGTAAGCATAGTATTTCATCCTATAATAATAAAAATATTAAATTATCCAATAACTCTTCTTGTTATAATCTGCATGAATAAAATGCAGTTTATATGACTCCATGAAAGTAGGAGATCTTAGGTGAAAAATGGAATGAAGATATAATTCAATTTTTTCATACATATTTTATGGCTTGCAATTATTAGAATAAACTAGCAAACCCGGCGAACTCCGTTTCGCCTCCAGATGGCTTCGTTTTATGTAACATTTCGTTTGGTGATTAAAAGAAGAAGAAAATTTTTTTTTGTTTTATATTTGAAAAGGAAAAATTTTATTTCATTTCACAACAGTAATGAATTCATTTCGATTACAAAAAAGAAGTGTTATTTAGTTGAACTTCTCTAAGTAAATGAAAGTGAATCCAAAGTAAATACTGAATCGAAGCGTTATACGTGTCCGCAAATTATCCGTTTCATTGAAGTGCTCTTTGGTAAACCACATTTTTTGTTTTTTGGTCTGACGTTAACACAAACAAAGCGGATGGTTTCCCAACTCGTGAACATGCAACGTATAACTGCCCATGTGAAAAACAATGATTTTCTAAATTTATCCCGCAAACACTAAGCGATTGGCCTTGCGACTTGTTAATTGTCATTGCGAACGCAAGGCGAACTGGAATTTGCAATCGTTTGAAGTCAAACGGAAGATCAGTCGGAATCATTGGTATTCGAGGAATACATACATTTTCACCTGCGTCCTTTTCGTTAATAATGGTTGCCTCAATCAAATTCGGCATAAGTCTTTTTACCGAAAGTCGAGTACCGTTGCAAAGTCGCGGTGGATTCAAATTACGCAATAACATAATAACTGTACCAACTTTGAGTTGCAAGTTATGTGGTGGAAATCCTGGTAACTCCAGAGAGTTCAAAAACTCCGTTGGATAATTTACTACATCATCGGGATGAGTAGCTGTCAAACAATGTATCACGCACCGGCGCCATCTACTTAAAATATATGCTATGTATCAGAGATGGCGCTGTATGTGAAAAAAGATGTGGTGATGACAATTGATTTTCCCGCTTTTCTTTTGAAAATTTTCCTGAATTTTCTTTGCTATAAACCTCACGGAGCCCGAGACCTTTCCAACGAATGCAAAACCGTGGAAATCGGTTCGTGCGTTCTGGAGTTATAGCGTCAGGAAGGAAAACCCGACTTATTTTTATATAGTAGATAGTAGATAGTGTGAAAATTGTTTCAAGCTGTCATTACGACCGTACAAAAAATAGAGAAAAACCAATATTTATACCCTCTTCAAATTATATTTATTAGGGTTCTATAAATTCAATTCAAATGAGAATATTATTGATATATATTTATTTGATGTATTTTGTGTTAAACTTTATAAATTAAACAATGATTTTGCTCTGATAGGGGCGAAATGTTCTTCACCTTGTATTAAATTTGATGTGAATCGTATAAAATGAGTATTTATTTATTTTCTAAATATTTTAATTTTAATTTTTCGAGAATAGGAATTATTGATAGTATTATGAAGAATTAGGTTCAGTCTGATCATATACCTTCTTAATTTATGAAGAGTTATCTAATTAATTAGTCTAATAATATATTTTCCTAGGTTATCAATTTTAGTTGAAAATAACTTAGAAGTTATTAGTAATATCATTGGGGAGTTAAATTTGGTTTTATGAGAAAGTAGTGATATGTTTTACGAAGAAGTTAAAATAAGTTGAAAATTTATATTATTATGTATGTTTTTATATAACTAACACATCCGGCAATTATCTTTTCAATTCTTAATAAACCTAGTCAGGAATATGAAATTAGTTTTCACATTAGGTTAGTTTGCCAGTTCAAAGTGTGAGCAAATTAAACAAGTAATTTTCATATATCTTTTCTGAAATATTTTGGCCATTTCACTTAACCCTTTCCGGCCCAAATTATTTTTTTGTGGAAAAAATATTATGTATGTTTTGATAATGCTTTATTAGAGATACTTGAAGAAAATGAAACAAATTTCGAGATAAAAAACACAAGGATTATCCTGCAGGATGTGGTCACTCCACATAACCAGTAGGAACATATAACCAAACAATATAACCTATTTTGCGTAAAATAACATGAAACAGTTTTTGTCATGTTTCAAACACAATTCTACTTTGCACGCTGAACATTTCTTACAAATCATAGAACTCATCTGCATGAAGATTTTCTAAATATTCAGTTATTGGGTTCCCGACCCTCCCGGATGACTCCGGTAATAATGGTCAACCTCCCGACTTCCCGGGGTGGCTAATTTCCCCAGTTTTTTAAAATTATACGCAACCGCGCTCTACTAATCAAACTTCGATTTTTAAAGATTATGATTTTGTGGTAAAAAACTGTCAAATATTAGAAGCAGAGTAGGCATATAAATTAAAAATAAATAAATGATTGACATTTTCTTCAACCCCCTCCCTACTAAACTCCTTAAAAAAATCTCCCGGGTTGGTCCTTTCGAAAATTGGCAAGCCTATTCAGTAGGTAGTGCTTCCTCAGAACTAAAATAAGATAACACGATTACGTAAGTGCCCAGTGGTCACTTCAGGAGACCCCAACAAAATTAGTAATTTCGAAAAAAAGGAAACATTTACGTTCAATATATTCATGAAAATGCATAAGTAAGATATAAGTAAATAACTTTGGAGCCATTTTTCCACCATTCATAAATAAAAATAACTAATTCACACAGTTTCAGCAGATCCTCTAAGTATAAGTCCAACTATAGTAAACAAATGCACGTTATACGGGCTTCGACTTATTTCGGTCTGTCTTCGATGAACACGTCAAATTTTGCTATGTTAGACAACCCACAAAACACACTGGTATACTGAAATAGCCAACGAGCAGTTTTACTCATGACTAACAAACTGTGGTCTTCCTAGCTAACCAGTTGCCCTGAAAGGGTTAATCTACTATGAAATAATGATGGTTGATCGTTATAGTAAACCTGATGCATTTATTATAATTTTTCTACAGGTAAATCCTCTTTATTTTTACAAAAAGTGTATAGTTGAAACAATAAATAAATTGTGATAGTCTTCCTTTGTAATATGAAAATGTGACTAGATAATTATCTCGTAATTCATGATAATTTGTCTCCTTTATATTATATATTCTCCAAAGTACATCTGCTGAACTACTTGAGGAATAATCAGTCATGTGAGACTTCATGTATGCGCTATTTTCTATCCTAAAAATGCAATTTTGGGAATTCAATTTTTTACTTCACTCTCTATATCTGTTATTTGTGTTAATGAGTGACAAGAGAACGTGTAAAACATGATTTGAACATGTGACAGGAAAAATTCAATGCTGTGGAGACTAATCTTTTTCCTTGTTATATTCGTTCTGGTAGTTAATAAATGATTATTTTGTGAAGCTTGCATAAGGATAAATTTGGAAAGCCGAAAAGGCTGAATCAGCAACAGCTAGACTCAATTAGGCGGGAAGGGTATGTTTTTGTATATCATCTGATCTGTCTTGTGTATATTTGTTCGATGTTAATCTTCACGTGAAAATAAACCTGAAAACTTTCTTATCATGATTTGTAATGTATAATGAATGCTATAATTTCCTCTAAGAGATAATTTCAATGAATTTTTAATAAATATAATGGATATATCTACAAGTGTTACTTCAGAATAACTATCAAAAATTAGTGATATGGCTGTGAACTTGAATGCATTTAGAACCCTTGACAAGGGTTGGAAAAATATAAAGAGCATTTTTCAGTATAATGGAAAAATTAGGAAATTAAATTTTAAAATCAAAATGGTTTCTTGAATACTTTTTCCAATTTTTGAATTAAACGAAGTTAAATATGCTCTGAATTAGAATAATTGAATGAAAATACAACGAAATCTTCCATTCTGAAAAAGAATAAATACTTTTATTGGTATTATATAAAGACTTACAACAGTTCGAATATTCAAAATAATGCAACACATTCTTTAATAAAAATTATTTTTATATCATTAATTATTAAAAGTCAAACAAAAACATTTTAATTGCCTATTTTTATTATCAATAATTGTAATATTAGTTCTACATATTTGTCTAGAATAAAAAATGAGATTTTCTAGGCTAACTTCCTCTGACTTAAAGCTTCCTATCTTTATTAACTTACATCGCAGGTGGTTGATAACTCATTAATTTTCACTAATGGTTTGAAATATCTCAGACAAATACATGAAAAATTAGATTAGATAGACAGTAGCCAAAATCTTAATTATCTCTATAGATAAATAATTTATTAAGGCACTTGTATATATCCATTTCCTGTATATATAAATGTTCTGATCTTTTTGTTGCTGTTAGAAATGTTCATGTTGTTTTCGATAACTGTCTAAATATTTCTAGGGAATTTCAAGTTGAATCAATAAATTTTCCTGGTCAACAACACCGTTGGAAATTGTCCGAACTTCTACAAAAGGGCACAGAAAGAAGTAGGGAAAGTCTACTGAATGATTTGGCTTTAGCGTTGAGATTTTTATTTATAACTGCCAGAGGAAGGATTTTTTCTCATTATTTCAGTTTAGCCCAATCAGCAAAAAGTCTCATAGCCGGTTTTTTGAAGATATTAGACCTATTGGTGGGGTTACCTAGCTTACAGACTCATAATTTGGATACAAAACTCAAAGAGGAGAGAAATAAATATTTAGTTGCAGAACTGGTATGCAAGGTGAGTTTATATATATATATATATATATATATATATATATATATATATATATATATATATATATATATATATATATATATATATATATATATATATGTATATATAATATGGTGGCCATCTTTGTTAAGTGACATGAGTTTCTGACGTTTGGAGTTTCTATTTGGCCTAAAGTGAAATACCTCTCGGTTTCCGATAGACGGCGCTATGATTTGTTCGCATGACATTAGTGCTCTTCTTAGAAACTATTAGGTGGTTCAAGGTCGTTGCCCACTCGGTTGATAGATAGATAGAAATATTTATTCGTTCACATGGGATCCATAAGGATATTAGAGAGTTATTGGAACTTTTATAAAGTTAAGCAGTAATAGTGCCGACCTTATATTGACATATACGCATGCGCAGTTGATGTTTAAAATAAGGGAGACATTATTAATGTTACTGCTTGTCGTTATTTGTGCGCGGTTACTGTAGGGCACTATCCAGACCTTATTTCATGATTTACATGTCATAACCTCTCTTTTTTCGGCTTCTATCTATGTTCTATGTTCTATCCTTTGATAAAGCAAGACAAAGTACCTACCACTGTCATTATAACGTAACCTCATAAGGTTGTTGATCTGTGGTTTCAATAACTCTAAATGTTAAGTATATTTTAAGGTCGAGCACTATTTATATAAGGTCAGCACAAATACTGCAAGACAGTAAATTCAGGTTTCCAATAACTCTCTATTGAACTTGTCAAAATACAGTTATCATTTTTATTAACATTGAAGACTCCAAAATATATAGGTTTATGGCGGTCAGTATTTTTTTTGTATGAAAACCGGTTTGCAGCTCTCTCTCATTCGCAATCCACACATACTCCTCAGGCATCTTTTTTGTAGTATTAGTACCCTTTGCATACACGACGTATTTCCCCAGAAAACAATTCCATAAGATATCTTTGACTGGACGGAACACTACTGATGAGCTCGTTGCTAGATAGAAACATGCCGTTTATTGTTTCCTTTATGTGTGGTGCCGGCGTCGAATGTTCCATGTCGTCAGATCTCATGAAACTTGCTCTGTTAAAGCATTCATTTGATTAATCATTAATTTTTCAAATAAAATTCCTAACATATTTATATGTATACATATACATATGTGAATCAATTTTTCTTAGCGATTTTAGTTGTTTTGCTCATTTATTCATATCACTATGAATATTTTCTTTAATTACTTCGTCTTATTTATAACTCTTCGAATAATAATTTTGTTGAAATGAAAGTATTGTGTATATATGCACAAATTCAGAGTAATAAAGGTGTACAATTCCATATTAGCCCGAAAATGAAGATTCTCTGGAAATGCTATGTTCCTACATAAAAAAGCAACTACGTAGAGCAGAAACAGAAAAATTTGAGGTAGCTAAAGAGTGTTCGAGCATGCCAGTAGCAGTTCCATTCACCTTTCTAACACCTTCTGGGGCGCAATTAGATCTAAGATTATGGGATAAGAATTTGATGAGGAAGGCCATTCCGATATTAGTCACAATATTAGAACGAGAGACGCGAGGATGGTTTTTACATTTCCGTGAGAAGCTTATTGCAGAACTGAGGGCCGAGAAAATGCCTGATACCGACATAGAACGAGTATGTGCAAGATGATTATATTTACTAAAAAATTTATCTTGATATTATTTTAGGAAGTAAATGAGGCCGTTATGAAAGAATATCTTCAACGAGTATATAGTAGTATTTTATCCAATTCAGACATTAATTCATTAGGAGATGGTGTTGCTGATCTCTTAGTTCAACAGGCTCAAAGTGTCGTGTTAATGCATAGGTGAGCATTAGTTTTAGTTCACAGTTTTTTACCGGACCAGATAAACGAATTGTTAAAGTATTAAATAGAACTCTACTTAACTTGAAACATGTCCAATTGTACAGCATCTATCTAGAAGTTAACGCTTTATAGAATTATGTATCTACGTCCATCTTTATTAATTTGCGTGATCAAAAATACTCGCATAATAGTAAATAATGCCATAGCTTCATATTAGTTACAAAAATTATTCATAGATAGCGCCCCATGTACTAGTACTGTAGATATAGGTCAATACACAGTTAACAGTTGGAGCTCTTATCGTTATTAATATATTTTTCGTCTAAAGCAGAGAATATAAGCTTTAAAATGGTAAATGAATTATTATTTTTGGTTAAGTATTTAAAAAGATCTAGGCTCTCCAGTAAGTAACACCTTTTAGAAATAATATATATGATGATGAAGATGATAATTTAAGTATATCTCAAGTAAATAAAGAGTATTACGTAGATTTCATCTTGATCTCTATTATGCAATTATTATTTGGAACTTTAAGATATATGAGGCAAAAGAAGAATTTCCTTGTTTCATTGAAAAAGTTATAAACATAATAAATTTTTTTGCTCCATTTTCGTTTTTCTCTGTAACCTTGTTATTATCGCCTAGATGGTTATTGATTCTGGAATATGGTGTATTTGAAATTAGTTGAGTAGATAAATCAATGTTATAATCCTAACAATTAAAAATGAAGTTTAAAATACGTCATTTGTTATTATTATCGATCCTAATTTATTTGCAGGGCCATGGAAAATGTGTTAAGACGGCTATCTAAGACTCTGGAAGATATGGGAACAAAATTGACCAACATGCATCCTGTTTTATCGAGGATAAAACCTTGGCTACGTTTTCGTCTTCAAAGTGCAGAAATGAAATTTGTCGATGAAAATCAGTGGAGTACACATGAAGAAGCTCTGAGTTTATGTAACTCACAAAAATTGTTTCAGACTGTTTATTTCTTGAGTAGAGATTTGGCTTTTATGAAGGAAGTAAGTATATATGAATGCAAAGTTATATTTCATGTAAAGATGTTATATTTCAGAGGGAGCCTGCTCTTTTGAGGGAATTGATGAATGTCAAATCCCCAACACGTTGCTTTCTGTGGCCTACTCAGATTTGGCTTCCAATGAATTGGATTGTAAGAAGAAACTTTCAGGGGCAATCCGAAGTTATACCTACAGTATTAAGTAAACAAGCTACTACAATCACTACTCCTAGATCTGATCCGAGCCAACCAGTAAGTTTTTAACGAATATTTCAGATTCAATTCCTATTAATTTTGTTTATATATATATATATATATATATATATATATATATATATATATATATATATATATATATATATATATATACATATATATATAAATATCTGAGATTGAATTCTCGCACATCACTTGGTGAAACATCATAAAGAATAAAGTATAAACTTTAAAATAAAAACACTTGGCTTATGTTTCACAATATAAAAAATATTTAGTTACTGTATTTAGCAGTAATGAAAAGTCGACATGTTTCGAGTTATGAACTCATTATCAAGACTGACTACAGGAGAGTATTGCATCGTAATTTATAAAACAGACAAAAGCAAAGGTGATACCTGAAAATCAATTTGTTCGTTTACAAGGGGTAATTGACTGTTATGGGAGGAACTTATTTCGAGAATTTCGAGAAGGTCAAGGCGTTTACCCTTGTTACCTGAATGTAACAATTTGGTTTTGTTGAAATCCAGGAAGTGATTGAATTTTATACAATGTTCAGAGAAGCCAGTGGTATTTTTGTTTTGTAAAATTGACTTTTTATGTTCTTCAATACGAATATTTATATTCCTTCCTGTCTGTCCAATAATTTGTGACGAATGTCCTGCTTTCTATATTGGACAGACAGGAAGGAATATAAATATTCGTATTGAAGAACATAAAAAGTCAATTTTACAAAACAAAAATACCACTGGCTTCTCTGAACATTGTATAAAATTCAATCACTTCCTGGATTTCAACAAAACCAAATTGTTACATTCAGGTAACAAGGGTAAACGCCTTGACCTTCTCGAAATTCTCGAAATAAGTTCCGCCCATAATAGTCAATTACCCCTTGTAAACGAACAAATTGATTTTCAGGTATCACCTTTGCTTTTGTCTGTTTTATAAATTACGATGCAATACTCTCCTGTAGTCAGTCTTGATAATGAGTTCATAACTCGAAACATGTCGACTTTTCATTACTGCTAAATACAGTAACTAAATATTTTTTATATTGTGAAACATAAGCCAAGTGTTTTTATTTTAAAGTTTATACTTTATTCTATATAAATATATATAACTGAGATTGAATTCTCGCACATCACTTGGTGAAACATCATAAAGAAGATATATATATATATATATATATATATATATATATATATATATATATATATATATATATATATATATATATATATATATATATATATATATACTTGTATACTTATAGTTAGTTTTAGTGTCTATCTGTGTTAGAGGATCAATTTTGGTGCTTTCTTTTTGAAGGTTTTTCTGGTAGAGAAGGAAGTAGTTCATACGACTACCACTCGTTGGCCCATGTGGCGAATATTCAATTACTTCCATAGGACGTGGTGCTGGACGTGGAATGCGATGTTCTTCTTTGGTGTAGTTCTTCCTTGGTGTAGTCCTGTTGGATTTAGAGCTTTGTTGAATATTGAGCCATTCATGCCTGATTTAGAACTGTCCCAGGTTAATGGGACACTTTTTCCAAGAAAAAGCAGTTTGACACCAACGCTCACTTCGAGATTGATCAGTCTCTGGAGACATATATCAAAATCAAGGACACATTTTGAGACAAAACCAGATACTGGGTTCATTGGAAAAGGATTTACGCGCCATGTCAATAGATTTTGGAATTATGTCTTTAAAGGTATGCATTGTAATATCTTCGAATAAACATTTTCGATACTAATGTCATCAATTCATAATTTCATGAAAGTGTAGTAGTATTTTGCAATGAATAGAATTTATATCAGTGATCCCCGAATAAAGATAATTGAATTGAAAGTTAGTTTTTATTCCAATATTATGGAAATTATTAATAGAATAATATAACTTATCTCGCACGAAATATATGATTTGAAGTTTTTCAGGCTTACTTGGTACCACTGCTCTTGTCATGGGCTTCCCAGTTCTTTGTATAGTGATCATATTATCGAGCCTAGTGATTGCTCTGACAGCTGCCATTTGGATGCCTGTGATAACCTTATTTGTACAAATTATGAACGCTCTGATTTACGATGCTGACAGCCCGATGCAGAACGTAAATAGATTCTTTATCCTATTTGAGGTTGTGATTATAAATATTGGAATGCAGGGAATTCTTCAGCCACTTGCAGCTTTATTTGTGGCTGTTATTGTATGTCCGGTGATTACTCTAATCATTGCTGGAGGTGAGTTGAACCTCTAAAATATTTAAGAATTAAATAAAATACATAAGTTTTTTTACTTATCTTTTTCAATTTCTTTTATTATAAAATGATTCGAAATTAGATAACTAAAATAGTACTCGTATATGTTGTAACGGTGGATTTGAAAGCTTATATAAATTGAAGCTGAAAAGTTTAGATTCCGTGAACAGCATTAATTAGCTAACAAAAAAATAATGACCTAACAAAATAATTTTCATTATTGGAAATATATTTAAAAAATATTTAGTCTTTGTTATCAAGCTTGACCCTGTGATTTTCAGGAGGAGTGACTAGATACTGGCTCCGCCTCCTCTGGGATGCAGCCATCTTTCATATGCTTATTAAGAAACGGGGTCGTGTTCCAGCAAGCGATAGTTTTGTCGTAAAACGCATAGCTGGCCCTGGTCTGGCATCCGATTACTATTTTCAGATCAGCCCGGAACAGGCTTTGGCCGCCTTTGAGGCCAAAATGGAGTGGGATGAATTAGCCGCATTCCAGGCAGTGACGGAGAATACAATAACGCAGCCTCAGAGAGATTTCTGCCAGTTTGTTAATGCCTGTTTTGGCAGCTTCTCAATGCAACTAGCAAAGAATGGACCTTACAGAAATTTAGAGAAAGAAGGACAGGATCTTATTGCAGTATTGCATGAAAAGCTGGAAAAGCGGAAAAGGGATCTTCAGACTGGTTTAAGTGTCTCGATTAGGTCTAAAGTCAAGTTGACTACAAATGACCTTAAGGTAAGTGAATAACGATAATAGATAAATATTCAGATAAGTTTTTTCGAATTTATGTCATGAATTCATGAACTTTCCTTAGAGTAGCATAAATATTGTAATGAAAAATCAAATTTTCAAAGAAAATTGTGGAATCTTTTCAAATGTAAGAATAGAATTCACGTTAACTTTAAAATCCGCATTGAATGAATATGGAGGAAACACTATCTGATCGGTAGAGTTGCAATTTTTTTATGAGTAACTTACGGAAAAAGCGGATGCTTATAGCGCGTTTTCTGCGTAACAAGATGATTTCAACAAGTGGCGATTTCCGATACTGATAGAGGATCGATGAAGGAAATTTTTTTTGGAAACCTAGTTGCTTGTATCTTGGTGGCATTAAAAGCAACTCAATTATCAGGTCCCAAGCTATAAATTAACTGAAGATCGTTATTTATGGAAACACCCTGCGCAACACGTTGAGGGCCAGATGTAGAAGCAATGACAGGCCCTCTGGTGGTGGATGGTATCAGTTTACTGTCGTCAGCGAAGCTCACAATTTTGTTCTTAGTAAAACTCGGTAGATAAATATATTGAAGAGAAATCGTCGCTGACAATGTAGGCCCTCGTGTACAGTAAGTGAATCCGAGCTGACACTTTCGACCGCAACACGTATTTGACTTTCGTGGTGGGTAAGGTTACCTGTTGAACGATAATGTTGAAAGCCGTATTGAGCTATTTAGTAAATATATTTCTCTATCATTGGTTGAATTTTGTTCCGTAGTTTTGTGTTATCAGAAAATTAATAAATTCTAGCAAATTACCACCCAATTGAAACTACATACTGAGATTGAATTCTCGCACATCACTTGGTGAAACATCATAAATTATAAAGTATAAACTTTAAAATAAAAAACACTTGGCTTATGTTTCACAATATAAAAAATATTTAGATACTGTATTTAGCAGTAACGACTTTTCGTTATTGCTAAATACAGTATCTAAATATTTTTTATATTGTAAAACATAAGCCAAGTGTTTTTTATTTTAAAGTTTATACTTTATTCTACATATAAATGATTCTCCAAATACATTTAATGACGAAAGCATAAGAAACATATACGCGGACGATGCAACTTTCGGGGTCAGCATGAGAAGAGGAGAGGACTCGGTGGCTATCTTGGAGCATATTCTGCAGAGGGCCAATGACTGGTTTGCATCTAACAAATTGGGGTTAAATGTAAATAAAACAAAGTCAGTAGTTTTTGAAACTAAGTTTAATGAAAAAAATAAGGAATCAAATGTAAAATTTTTGGGTGTAACATTGGATGTGAATTTACTTTGGAGTGACCATATTTCTAAGCTATGCAGTACACTGAGTCAAAGGACTTATGCCATTAGAAAAGTTAGACAGGTGGTAAGCCAGCGGGCGGCTATCACTACCTATTATGCTTTATTTGAGTCAGTAATGCGTTATGGGGTAATAGTTCGGCAGCGAGCACACATCTGGATAAAGTATTTAGGGTCCAAAAATCGGCAATAAGATCAATAGTAAATATACCGTCGGATTCATCTTGTAGACCCTTTTTCAAATCATTGAGGATCATGACTTTATATGCCATTATGGTTTATACAAAGTTAATATATACAAGAAATATACAAAAATGTCGTGGCAGCAGACGTTCATTCCCACAATACAAGACATAAAAACCAGCTAGTGATGCCATATAGTAGGCTGTCTAGAACAAAAAATGAAGAAGTCAAATTGTATAATGCACTGCCACGGGAAGTTCGTGATGGTGCTATTGAAAGTTTTAGGGAAAATTTGCTAAATATCTTGACTGATAACCCAGTATATAGTTTTGAAGAATATTATTTGTTGGTTAAAACAGAGATGCTTTCCTTTCAAAAAGAGACATGTGCAATTATGGTGACACTTTTTGGCTTGTATAATTGTTGAATTTTGATCTATATTTTGTATTCACGATTGACTGTTCTATTGTATGTTTATTTGTTCATTAACGTATCAACATTTATGATAGTATTAGGAACAATTTGTAGTTCATTATTTTATTTTGTGACTTGTCTATAAATGCTCTGTATTTCTGAAGATTAATAAATATATTATTATTATTATTACATGAAAATATACTACTTACAGGTTGCCATTCAACAAGGCGCCTTGATGCTGGAACGCTACTATCCCCATCGTATCATACCTAAACTTGGCTGCACAGAGGAGCAGTTTTGGGATAGTAAAGCATTAATGCCAGCCGATTGGGCAGGCTTAGCAGCCTTACTTTATTCCGAGATTTTCAGTCTCGATATTCTGACGCCGCTTGATCATTCTGACACTAGTTTCCGACTAGATCCGCATCCTCAGGCTGATCTTACTAGATTCACCGAAATGGTACAATGTGTTCAATTGGGTAAGCTAAATCAAGGTTTCTTTAAAACTGTGAGTTGTAATAGTATTTTACCTCCCCGACAATTGCGATAGTTTGTAATTGATTGAATTTTGGATCTATTTGATCAAACTGATATATTAGGATTGTATATTTTTGCTTATATATTTACTCTGTGAGGAAATAATTAACTGTTGGATCATCCATCATATGTTGAATGAAATCAATATTGATTCAAAACAAATCCACCTGAATTGCTCAATATCCATTCACATATTTCTGCTTCTGATGTGATTTTTTCGTATTTGATAGCAGTGAAAAAATTGATTAAAAAAGTGCGAGTAGGACTCGCGCACGAAGGGTTCCGTACCATTGACTATGCCCCCCTTAAATATTTATTTTATTTTAATTTTATTATTAAAGTAAATATTCAATTCAATTCAATTCAAAGGTTTTTATTTAGCTTATAAAGCTACATAAATTCACACATTTCTGACACAAATAAAGCATAAAAATAAAATATTTAAAACTATGATAAAACTTAACCAAAATATACTAGATTAAATTTATTTCAATTAATACTAGTAAGGTCTTTGATTTAATAATAAATATTCTTTCAGTGATGATTTAAACTTGTTTAGGGATGATTGATTCTTCACACTGATTGGTAACTTGTTAAACATTTGAAGACCTTTATGACATAAAGAGTTTTGTCTTTTCACGCCTGTCTCTGACAGGTGAAAGTTCATTCTATTTCTTGTATTGTGGCCATGAATATAACAGTTTTGCTTGAACATATTTAGTACGTTTTCAGGAAGGATACCATACTTTATTTTTGAAACCAAAACCAGTACATTATATTTAAGAAGGTTTTCAACATTCAACCATTCCAAGATCGACAGCATGTGTTTAATTGGTGTGTATCTGTTGGCTCTTAAATCGTTCTCATAGCTTTGTTTTGGAGAAGTTGAAAATTATCAATTACACATTTGTTACTAAAGTACAGCAGGCTGGAACAATAGTTTAAATGTGGTAATATTAGTATATTATATAAGTTTTTTCTTGTATCCAGGTTTAGATTGTCTGATAGTCTAATAATAGGTAATTAACTTTAATAGAAATTTTTTGTGTCACGTTTGAAAAATGTGTTTTAAAATTCAGCTCTCTATCAATTACCACTCCTAAATATTTTATTTCGTCCACTATCTCCAAAGATTCATTTTCAATTTTGATGTCCAGATTTTGTTCGTTAAATGAGCCCAGAAACTTTTTTTTTCCCAATAACCATTGCTTTGCTCTTTTTTGTGTTTAGTTTAAGTTTACAGAACTTTAACCACTCTTCAATATTTTTTAAATCTTCGTTTAAAACGGCACAAGCTTTCACTATGTCTTTGCTTTTTAAATATATTAATGCGTCATCGGCAAATAATTTTATTTTTGAATATTTTAACACTTTAGGAAGACTATTAATGTACAGTATAAATAGAAACGCCCCTAAAATGCAGCCCTGTGGCACGCCTACATTATTTTCCTGTTCCGTTGAAATGTTTTTCCCGATTGATGTTTTTTGTTTGCGACCATCTAAATAGTTTGTCAACCATTTTAATACTTTACCCCTAACGCCATATTTCTTGAGAATTTCTAGTAGTAGCTTTCTGTCTATTGTATATACAACTGAGTATTTTGTGAATATCTCAAGTGCCTACATGTTGCCATTATTGATATAGAGCAAAAAAAAGGAAAAAAAATCGCGTTTGTTGTATGGGAACCTCTCTTGAATTTTATTGAATTTTGTTTTTAGTATTTGTTGTTATAGCGTTATAGACAGACAGACGGAGGGGCAACAGACAGTGAAGTCCTAGTAATAGGGTCATGTTTTTAACCTTTGGGTACGGAACCCTGAAAACCATAAACTAGACAAAGTTTTATTACAACAATCCTGCAGTATCTAATTTTTATAAGTTATTTTATCAAGTAGTAAAATTTTTATTATTGACATAATTATTATTACTTGAATGCTACAACCAATTAATGATAATTCTATTTCAATAATGGTGAATAAATTTTTTCTTTATATATTCCATATATTATTGGTTCTTTATATTAATCGTGCAGAATAAATTTTAAGATTGATTTTCTTAAAATTACTGAAAAACAATATAATTATATCGGGTTTTGAGAATAAAATCGAAACAGATGAACAAGTGAGAACGCTTGCACTGAAAACAATAAAACTCGTGAAAGAGGATATAAGCATAGATGATGTCGAGTGCAGCAAAATTGGATACAAAGAAAAACCCAGGAATAATGTTTAAAAACTATGAAGATAAAAAATCTGTGATGGCAGAAAAACGAAAAACCACTTTGAGCACAAAAAAAATAGGATTACCAGAGGACAATTTCCTTTACATCAATCATGAACTTACTAGGGAAAACCAATACCTCTTCAAAGAAGCTAGAGAGTTCCGGAAACAATTCAATTATAAATTTGTTTGGGCTAATGAAGAAAAGGTTTATTTTCTATCAATAAAGAATCACAATTGAACGAAATGAAAATCTTAGAAACAAAGAAAAAATCAATAAATAGCGCCGAAAAAAAAACTAAAAACATCACTCTATATAAATATAAGATCTTTGAAAACCAAGTACAAACACGAAAACATAAATTATTACCTTTGTAAGCACAACTATCCAGAAATTCTAATACTAACGGAAACCTGGCTGTATGAAGATGAGATGACTGTAAATTTTTCAATTTTGAAGGTTATGTGGGATATTTTAGCTGTAGAAATACAAGGGGTGGTGGAACAGCCGTTTTCATAAGAAATGATATTCAACATGAAGTAATATATAGTTACCAGGACCATTTTGTAAACATTGTGGGTATAAAATTAATACGACAGAAAATGAATCTATACTCAGTATACAGATCCCAAAAGAATCAGACTGAACGATTTTTCCTCATACTTGAACAACTCTTGAGTAGTAAAAACAGCATCATCATAGGGGATATTAACTTAGACATTAAGAAGCAAAATAAACTCATAACCAACTATAAAGAAATCATTAAGTCTAATTCATACAAATTTTTAAATACTAAACACTATACTAGAGTACAAAACAACTCAAAAACAAATATTGATCATATAATTATACCCCAAAAACAAGCTGGATCATGTAAACTGTTTGATACCCCTATATCTGATCATAAAAAAATCATTATAAACCTGAGAACGAAGATAGAATCCTCGAATCATAAAAGTTTAGTCACTACAAAAATACTGGATAGATCGAAATTTATAAGCATTGTAGAAGAACAGTTGAAAACTCTAAAACTGGATACTGAATTTGATGGTGAGACTTTTATTCATATAATTAAACAAGCTAAAATTGAGGCAACAACACTAAAAATGTTTAAAAGAAATGAAAATAAACAATGGTACAATAGAAGAATAGCAAAGATTGCCTGGAAAAGGGATAAAGCTTACATAAAACACAAAAAAAAAACCTACAAGCATGAAATTAAAGGAAAAATTCATGGAACTCAAAAAGGAAGTATACAAAGTCATAAGAAGATCAAAACAGAAATATTTCTGTAAAAAATTCATGAATGCAAGCTCAAACACAAATAAGCTATGGAAAACAATCAAGGAATTAATTAACACAAGGAATATAACTCAAAATAGCGTCCAAAAATTAGTTATCAATGGAAAAGAATACAAAGACCCTGAGGAAATTTCCGACAGATTGAATAAATTCTTCATACAGGTTGGTTCAGACACTAAATGGAGTCCAATAAAAAAAGATGATACTGAATGGAACGGCGCTGATAGGTCCATATATTTGAAAAAATGCACAGAGGTTGAACTGAAGGAAATTATACAAAATCTCAAGACGAATGCCTCTCCAGGAAACGATCAAATTACTGCGAATGATTTGAAACTTCTATATCCAGTAATGAGTCAACACCTATTGTATTTCATGAATAATGCTTTACAATCAGGAAAAATACCGACACAGTGCCTAGAAAGCAAAATAATCCCAATATTCAAAAAGGGAGATAGAACTAATCCCAACAACTACCGCCCAATAGCACCCACGTCAGTATTTTCAAAAATTCTGGAAACAGTAATTAAAAATAGAATTTGCTCTTACTTCAGTTTCTCTAACTATCAGTATGGCTTTCAGACTAATAGCTCAACATTAGGGGCTACAGCAGACCTAGTACAAAGAATTAGTGTTAGCATGGACTCAAAAAATTATGTGATAGTAGTGTTTATAGATTTAAGAAAAGCCTTTGACATGGTTGACCATGAACTACTCTTAAATAAACCTAATAAAATGGGAATTAACAGAAAGGCCCATACACTTATAAAAACATTTTTGAAGAACAGAAGACATCACATAGTTATAGGAAATACAAGAAGCTCAGAGGAAAGGGTATTGAAGGGGGTACCGCAGGGATCAGTGATCGGTTCACTTTTGTATCTCTTGTATATGGAAGATCTTGAAGCTGCAGGACTGGAGGCGCTGTACTATATGTTTGCTGACGACACAGCGTTGTTCTACGAGGGTAAGGATCTAGACGTCTTGCAGCAGAAAATTGAGGCTGACCTCAAAAGATTCCAGGACTGGCTAATCAACAACAGGCTCATCTTGAATGTGGATAAAATGGTTGCTCTTCTTTTCAGTCAGAAAAATAAGCCCACAAAACTATTCAACATAAAATTTAACGAAATCAAAATCAAACAAAAAAATGTGCACACCTACCTTGGATTAAATATCGATACAAAACTGGAATGGAATGTGCACATAGATTACTTGTCACGTAAACTTACACCTTTGATTGGAGCATTGAGAAGAGTCAGTCCCTATCTCAGTAAACAAGCCAAAAAGTCTATATATTATTCGAATATACATTCTGTGCTGACCTACTTGATTGGTATATGATCAAATACAACTATCGGCAATTTTCAGAGGATACAAAGACTACAGAATCGAGCACTGAAGGCCATATACAATTTACCACATGATACTCCAACAGCTGAATTATATGGTACTCTCGGAATACCCAACATGAAGACCACGAAGGTTGTTGAGCAGTGCAAACTTATGTACAAAATCGAGCATGGCCTGCTCAAATTCAACACTGAAGTGAAGAAAAAACTGAACGTTCATAATTACCAGACTAGACAACTGAACAACTACCATCTAGATAACATAAGAACAAATAGAGCGAAAAATTCACCATTCTACCAAGCGACAACGGTATACAACAACTTACCACAAGAAATAAAACAGAAAAAATCCCTCAAGTTGTTCACTGGAGCACTCAAGAGTTATACAAAGACACATCCAACATAGTGTTCACTATTCTTTGATATATTTGTCTAAATTATTTTATTCTGCGGGAAGATCATGATTGATGATTTGTAGAATTATGTTAATAAATAAAATAATTCAATTCTATGACGTGTTTTCGACCAAAAGAATTTTTTTTTTAAACTAGCACATAATGTACCAAGAAACGGTTGATTTTTGTATATTTATAATTTTTATCTATGAATCTAAGAGTGACAGTTCGGCATCATACAAATCAAAAATCGAGTCATGAACATTCCCCGGAAATTTTCACGTTTTTAGATCATACTATAACATTAAGTATCATTCTTATTAACATAGTTCAAAATATGTGAGTAATAGTAGGATTTTTTGTCTAGGTGCTGGAGGACCAGATCTCCTGGGAAATGTTTATACCCCAAGAGGGAACATTCAGGTTCATTCCCCATTTCTGGAAGTTTCTGCATTTAATCCACGTTCTAAGAAAACTGCCACTGGTCGAAAAATTGACAAAAAAGCGTGAGTTAATAGTTTAATAATAACTAGTTTGCTTATAAAATAGATCCTTCTGCCGCCTTCATATTCATACCTGTGTAATTAATGTTCCTAATCTACATGAATTATAAAAAAATCTGAATTATATTTTCAATTCAGAAACCACAGTAAATATACAACTATGTTAACACGAAAATCCACTTCTTATTACGATTAAAATACTTTTAGGTTTCTGAAGTGTAAAAGAATATCTAGACCAGTTTTATGAATTCAAACACAAATATGAAATTAATATGGAGATATATTATTTCGTACACAAAATATCTAAATCACTTTGATTTAAAAGAGAACTTATTTTCAAGAGTCGCTGATCTGTAATTAACCCTAATGAATTACGAATGACTTTCATCAGAATGTTTTTCTTTATTTAGAGAATCTGCTACTGCTTTGGGCTCAATGAAGAGAATCGCCAAAATAACCCACTGGATGCCTTGGAAGAAAACGCATAAGACCTCCACTCCAGATAAAATGCTTATACCTCTGCCAATACCACATCCCGCTCATATAGCTGTTACAATCTACAATAGGGACTCTGATGAACCTATACAATTGGAATCTGAGATTTGTCAAAATATCTTACAGGGGATTGAAGATAGTCATGCCACACCTGACGAAATTAGTAAGTTGAAAAGAATTTTTTTTCAATATTTTTTCCTTCTAAAAGTAAAATCTTTCCAAGATTTTTTTATATTCAGTAAAGATAATTTAATGTATTTGGCTATAGGAAACAGCTTTTAAACATAAGAAATAATCTTCTTGTTTAAACTTTTGTACGTATTGTAGATAATTCTTTATTATGTTTTCATTGGGAAAAGAAAAGTCAGCATTACTTGCTAGATCAACAGGAATGTGCTTAGTTGTCAGTAAAAAGTTTGGTGCTTTGCTTTCCTTATTTGGATAACATGTTCTTTGTCCAGTAGGTAGGTTCCGAGGGGGAGCCAATTCCTATGAAACTACCACAACTTCAAGCTCGGAAACTTTAGAGGATAACACAGATGTAGCTACAGTTGAAGATGTACAAGAAAGCAGAGATAATTATGGCACCGAATCTGTGCATCATTGGACCTTGAACAATTGGGGCCAACGGAAGAGGAATAACTCGGGTAGTGTAAGAGTAGACCTTGCAAGTCCAGAAGATGTGACATTAGATAGTGACAGTACAAGGGTTGTGTTCAGCACGTATGGCACCACAGTATGATAATTTGATGTGATTTTTTTTATATAATTTAATTTTAATTTTTAATATTGGTCTATGTGACTATGCTGCTCTCTGTTTATGACTCTCTTGCTATAGAAGATACTACAAGAATATTAACCTTAAGTATAGTTGGTTTCAGACTAAAAGGTGATGTTTGACAGAAAACTAAATCCTGAAATGTAGCTTTACACAAAAACAAAACGGGCTTAATAATTAAGAATTAATTCGCTACAAATAGCATCTTCGAATAAAATATGGATGTATTCTTTCCAGAAAGTTTTGAACAAAATTTTCAGTCTCAGTCTCATTCTTCATTTTACAAATGAAAGAATAATTAGTAAGTTTCTTTACTTTGTTCTGTTATGCCATATCCGCAACAGTTAATTGAAATATTTTAAGTAATTTTCAACCATTAGATGAAAGATTCATAAAAAAAGATTTCAATAAAATAATTGATATATAATGTCTAATAGATGTCAGTATTTTCAAATAGAGCTCCAGATGATATCTCACAATAGGTTTACAAATACCATGTAGAGTAAGAAGGAGTAATACTTATGTTAAATTATATATTAATATATATATATATATATATATATATATATATATATATATATATATATATATATAGATATATATATATATATATATATATATATATATATATATATATATATATATATATATATATATATATATATATATATATATATATATATATATATATATATATATATATATATATATATATATATATATATATATATATATATATATATATATATATATATATATATATATATATATATATATATATATATATATATATATATATATATATATATAAATATATATATATATATGAAAAACTTGGTTCACGGAATGAACCGCGTAAAAGATTTGAAAAATCTCGACGTTTCGGCTCCCTCTGCGAAGCCATCTTCAGGAGAATTAGAAGGGAAATAATTCAGACTCGTGGCCTCAATCTGCCTACTCCACGAATCGAATTAGAAGGAATCGGAAACAATACGATTAACAGTTAGTTGACTCTGAAGAGTAGGCAGGTTGAGACTTCAGAGTTGACAGGAAGCAGTACGGTTAGTGGAGTAGGCAGGATGTGACCACGCAATCCTATTGTTTCCGATTCCTTCTAATTCGATTCGTGGAGTAGGCAGATTGAGGCCACGAGTCTGAATTATTTCCCTTCTAATTCTCCTGAAGATGGCTTCGCAGAGGGAGCCGAAACGTCGAGATTTTTCAAATCTTTTACGCGGTTCATTCTGTGAACCAAGTTTTTCAAATACTTCCGACCGCGGAAATCTTTCTGAACATATATATATATATATATATATATATATATATATATATATATATATATATATATATATATATATATATATATATATATATATATATATATATATATATATATATATATATATATATATATATATATATATATATATATATATATATATATAAAAATATATATATATATAAATATAAATAAATATATATATATATATATATATATATATATATATATATATATATATATATATATATATATATATATATATATATATATATATATATATATATATATATATATATATATATATATATATATATATATATATATATATATATATATATATATTATATAAGTTGCAATTATTTATTGACCACACTCAAAAAATATAAAAATGGATCATGTTTTCGCAAGTATTTGAAGTAAGAAATCGCATTTAAAATCTTTACATTCTTCCTAACTAATCGAGAGTTTCCATTGATATAAAACCGAACTGTAGGACCGCACATTTCATTATTTTCTATGTTTAATAAAAGCTCAAAACATTTCCAGTCACTTTGCAATTGGCTTCGCCCCATGTTGCTGACGACCACATTGAATACATGGCAAATGCCTGTATGAAATATATTCAATAGAATGCCTTATTTGCTTATTCATTGTTGCAAGAACTATTTAATTACTAATGTCATCATTATGTGCATATTTATTCTTGCACCATTCGGGTTGTTTGTCAAATATTGATAGTTTTCTTTAAATATCACCTTAGATTGCCCACATCGATAGTCCAGACATTTTCAATGAACTTCTGCAAAGTACGAAAATTTGTAGTAGAATTTATGCATATATTGAGCAACTTCTGGTCTTAATTTCATTTTGAATAATTTACTATTTTAAATGTTTTGGATAATTTTTCGCAAGTATCTTGTTATATTATCAAATTCAAATAAATTTCCCATTGATGTGTTTATACCAAAGAAGCAATAAAAATGAGATCTATGTTTGAATTGTAAATCTGCGAAAATAATTACTTTAAAGGTATCGGAGAAATAGTAATTTTTTTCTATTGACAAAATTTTCCATAGATAAATTTCCTTGCAACATCCGTTTTTTTTAAAGGTATGCATCACAGTATAATAACGGGTAATAATAACTAACATAGTCTTTCATTTTTATTTATCTATCTATATTAAGTCACACCAAATAAAGTTAAGCTGAATACAAGATTTTTTAACAAATTAACTATTGTAGGTTAATTTACTTTTCAGTAGGTTAATGCCGCCCATTTGTTTGAAATATTTTGAATATATATTTTGAAATGCAGTAAGATGAATGATAGTTTATATTTCAGAGAATAGGATACAGTTATCAGTTTTGTTTCTTGAAAAATGTTGGTTTTATTCTGCTTTTAACAATATAACTTTTATGTGTCCTGCCATAATAACAGTTGTTAATATTGCATTCTTGAGCAAATAAATTTCAAATTAAGAGATAAAGTCCTTAAATATGCCTCATATTATTGGGCTATAGCTACAGACTGAACAAAAAAGTTCTTTTGGTTAGGTTAGCTTTACATTATAGATGGCTTTAAGGTTTTCTTGACAAATTTCTTAATATATTATCTCTATCAAGTAACTGACAAAATTCTCGAAGAATATACAATATATTTAATGTAATTTATGTAAAATGCATGAATCCTGTTTATGGTTAAGTGGTTATAATGAAATATTTCATTGTATCTATGAGAAATACTTCTGCTTTACATTAACAAGTTTTTATTTAGCCTGACTTTATCAATGGTGTGTTAGTGTATATGTTAATTTTTTCTTTTGTTTGTGTGATATATTTTCTTGTAACAGAAAGCTTTAAAATACCTGTCTATAGTGTTTAGGTTGTGTTTTTATAGTTAAAAAACTTATATCAGCGCAGTACAATATGTAAACAATAAGCTATGTCTGTAATTATAGTAGTTTCATTTATTGGAAAAGATTTCTAATTTTATTTATTTTGTTAGCAAAAAGTTTTATATGAAGTATAAATTTGTAAGTAGTTAGGTTTTTAAAAATTATTCAAGAGAATCATGCATCGAAATATTTTTTCAATTTAATATCGAGTCGATAGTTTTTTCCAAGAGATTCAGTTTGAAAATTGAATATACTTTTGCGTTTTCATTCGAAAAAGCGCAGGCTGTTGGTTAACGATAATCCATTTTATTTTTTGGTATGTATTTAGATTTAATCAAATTTGAATAAGCAATCTGAACAAATAAAATGTCAACAAGATATTACAGAGCGGATTCCAAAATAATTATATGATGAAATATCTCTTTAGAAAAAATTACTACATGAATGCAACATATTTCTACAAATGATTCAATCTTAATTATATTTGAATACAGTCTTCTTTTCAAAGTACTAAATAATTCAACTATTATCTGAAAAATATGAAGTATTTTTTGATCTTCGATCAAATATTTTATCATTAATTTTTCTATGTGTGATTCTCAAAATGTTATATAAACTATGGAAAATATAATTGATGATGAAGTAACTGAATTTTAGCCATTCAAACTGCACGTAGTGTTTATGATTTTACCTCTTAAATAACTCTATACCTAAAAAAATTATTGTGAATGTGGGGTGAAAAATCTCTACATTATTATTCTGAAAAATTATTTTTCTCAAACAAAATCAATTTATAAAAATCTTTGGTTTCGTTTTACTTTGTGCTTCTCAATCTCTCATTCACATTCACTTAAAAAATTGTAAGTAAAGCATCATTTGATTTCCGAGATACACCTTCATAATTTCTCAGATGTAACTTCTTGAGGTTGAAATAATTTTGAATTCAAAATATTTCTGATGAAAAATTAGATTTTTGATTCACAAAAATGCAGCAAATTATTGCTTTAGTATGTTCGAGAGCTTTGTTAATTTACAGTGAATGAACATATATATATATATATATATATATATATATATATATAATATATATTATATATATATATATATATATATATATATATATATATATATATATATATATATATATATATATATATATATATATAATATATATATATATATATATATATATATATATATATATATATATATATATATATATATATATATATATATATATATATATATATATATATATATATATACAATTAAGTAAGTAACTGCCGATGGTTTTTAAAAAATATATTAATTATAGCTGGGTATTCGGCAAGGAGTTATGATCTAAACAACTAAATTTGTCTCAGTCGACGTTTCGACTCTTTATTGGGTCTTCCTCAGGACATCTACAATTTAAAAAGAATGACAAAGAATGTTACACCGAAACAGTTCGTCTTATATATATAAAAAAACATCAAAATTACATGTATACAACAGTTTCTTTGAACTCTAGTTCCTGCAATTCACAAGGAATAAATGAGTTTTTGTTGTATATTCCTTGTGAATTGCAGGAACTAGAGTTCAAAGAAACTGTTGTATACATGTAATTTTGTTGTTTTTTATATATATAAGACGAACTGTTTCGGTGTAACATTCTTTGTCATTCTTTTTAAATTGTAGATGTCCTGAGGAAGACTCAATAAAGAGTCGAAACGTCGACTGAGACAAATTTGGTTGTTTAGATCATAACTCCTTGCCGAATACCCAGCTATAATTAATATATTTTATATATATATATATATATATATATATATATATATATATATATATATATATATATATATATATATATATATATATATATATATATATATATATATATATATATATATATATATATATATATGGCAATATCAAGTATTGATATTGCCATATCAATACTTGAATTTCAATGTATAATTTTTTTATGTCATTTTTTGTCATAGTCTATCTTAATATTTTGAATAATTTAAGCTTCTCTAGTATTTGAGTGAATTTATAAATCAAGTGTTAGAATATGAATATAGAGGTCATTCCTAATTCACAATTTGCATGTCATCGACTGAAATGAAAATTGGTATCTCAGATTTATGAAAAGTATTTAACGAATTTTATAGTAGGATTTAGATATAATTAATTATAACAAAAAAAATTTTATTACAAATTTTTATTTGAATCGTTAAATATTATTTTTATAAATAATTATTCAGTTTATATTCATGTAGTAAGCACAAAGACACCATTTAGCATTATTTACTTATTCTGTTATGTACCATGTAATTTCACATTCTGAAACTAATATTGCTTATGTTGAAAGTGAATTCTGCTATTTTCTGATCTGATAATTAAAATGTATGAAGACTGAATAGTATTTAATAATCCAATTATTTGTAAATTATATTGGCGATAGCTTTTCTAATATACCTTCAGAGGGATGTCTACCTCATGCCACATATATTTTACAGCAACAAATTAATTTTTTATTAGACTTATTTTTATAAAAATTATTTCCAATTCAATAACAAAAATTTGAATTTTAATCCACTAGAGCTCCGGAAATATGTTTTTAGCAGAGATAAGCTGATTGCATGATTACCTATTTCAGTGGTACTGCAAGAAAACTTTTTCATCTATTGATGAAAATAATGCCTAAAATTTAAATTTATATACATAAATGAAACTCTTGCAGATATATGCATTCTGTCGACTTCAACCAGAGCATATTTTAAGAAATTTTCTCTAGGCGGGCACTAATAAAACTAAATTAACTGAAAATGTTGACGGCTGAAACAAGCAATTTTCCTAATTTTTAAGCAACACATTCTACTTAATTTACAACTGTTGTACTATTGAAAACAGCTACTATAGTCCGGGGAAGTAAGATCAAAAAATCTATCAACGAGAAAAATAAAAAAAGTAGGGGTCATAATTTTTTTTAAGTAAGTGCACTGACCCCTCATCGCTTTCCTAAATTTCTGACGAAATCCCGTGAAAGCTCGAAACACAGCTTGCAAGCACATTTGAAAGCACTAAAATTCGATGATTTTTTGCTTATAACTTTTTCTGATGTACTCGCACAAAAAAAATCGTAGAGATCAAATTCACAGTAAATTTTATGCCCTACACGATGACGTAAGTCGACTTTTGAAATGAAAATTTTTTCGACTCAAAATTTTCTTAAAAATGAAAATTGTTTCGAAAGGTGTTTTAACCGGCAACCATACTGAAAATAACCATATCGAGATGAAAACATAGGGAAACATAGATGGTGTGCTATAAAAAATTTACGTATTTTCAGATTTGGAAAATTCAAAATGGCGGCCGCAAAAATCGAATATATATGCTTTTTTTTCAATCACGCTTCCTCTTGAAAACATTAACGATATCGAAACGCGGTTGGTTGCAATCGATAGGGAAAAAGTTGTAGTTTTAGGCATAAAATAAAAAAAAAAATTTATAAATTTTTTTCATAACTTTTTTAAAAATTTATTAAAAAAAAATTTTGTTTGTTGTTTTTCCTCATTTTTGCATTGAAAAATAAAGTCAATCATTATACTCATACTCGAATGTATTTGCCGTTAAAAAACGCGTATTTCAAAAAAAACAAATTGTTTAAGTACAATAATCAGAAGCCGAGATATAGAAGCTCAAAGTTCGCTTCGTACTGTGACCATACTATCTGTTTTCTGTATTAGTGAAGACCCGTTGGGGTGCTCGGTAGAGATGGTACGAAATACCTGTCACAGGTATTTTGGAACAGGTATGGACTAGGAACAACTTGTAACAGGTACGAATCGTACTCGTACTCGATTACTGGCGTAGACGAGTATATATTTGAGGGAACGAGAAGTGGGTGTGGCCGATTGCCGATTGAAACCGCGTGCGTACGACGTTAACGTAGTCGGTCCGCTCCGGTCCCGGCGGTAAGAATCGAAGGAACAGTTATACGGACAGTTGGGGATTTCTTCATTTAGCTGACATTGATTTGAATTTTGAATATAAATTACTAGCTTTTATAAACATTTTTATTAAAAGATCACAACTACATTCTGCAATCAGCAGCTCATAACAGAAATAATATTCTTCATAACAAATAAAAGTATATTCTTAAAAAAATAAATAGTTATTAAAAACAATAAAACTCTTCTTTGGAAATAAAAGGAACAGAATTATTGCGGAAATGCCTTTGAAGAATAATTTCATAATTACTTCATGAACTTACTATTCATATTCAAAAACAACATTTGTTGTAGTTTTTTCGCACTTAAACGAGTACGTTTTTCATGTAATAAATTTCCAGCTTTGGAAAACAGTCTTTCACATGGCAC
The DNA here is from genome assembly GCA_030704885.1 of Cynegetis impunctata. Taxonomy (NCBI): domain Eukaryota; kingdom Metazoa; phylum Arthropoda; class Insecta; order Coleoptera; family Coccinellidae; genus Cynegetis; species Cynegetis impunctata. Next base: position 59,787 of record JARQZK010005202.1, read on the forward strand.
CGATGTTGCTAAGGCACAGCATTTTTGCCGCACCAGCTTGCTCAAATTAGGGTACATATAGCTGCAGTCTTTCCACCACTGCATGGGATTATTATTCCTATTTAAGAGATCTTCCTCCATATATCTTTGTAACTGCATTAGAGCCCTTGAAGTTGAATTTTTTCTTATGCTACCATGACCACTCGCTATTTTGTCCAGTGAAGACCAAATAGAAAATTCAGGAATAGTTTCCTTAACATTTTCTTCATTCGTTTTCGGTTTTTTTGGAACAGGTTCGTCGGATGAATTAATTTCATTATTTGATTCCGCGGAATCAATTTTATTTTTTTCCGTAGAATCTATTATTTCTACTAAAGCGGTAATAACATTTTTACGAACCCTTTCCACGGCATCTGCATTTTTAAAACCAAATGTTTTGAACCTTGGATCTAAAAATGTACAAATAGCCATTGTATTGCTGTATTCCATATTGCCCAATCGTTCTCGAAGTCCAGTTTCACATTTTTTCAAAACAGACTTCGATATCTCTGACAAGTCTGGAATACGTGACAACTCATTGCACACATCTAGTAAACCGTTAATTACTATAACTAATGAGGCCGACCTATAGTTTTCTCCGCTTACAGAACGAGTAGCGCTTTCAAAAGGTCGCAGAATTTTGCATATATCTTTCATAATACCCCATTCTGCCATTGAGATTGTTGGTAAATTTGCATCAAGTAGAGCAATTGTTGAACGCAGTGGAACTTCCAAATCTATAAATCTTTCGAACATATAAAATGTGGAGTTCCATCTGGTGACCACATCTTGAAGTATTTTTTTTGGAACTTGAATTCCAGAATTTTTCTGGATTTCATTCAATTTAGCTGTAGCCTTGGAACTTCGTTTAAAATGACTCACTACAGTTTTAAGTTTATCCAAAATAGGTTTTATCGTGGGTAATTTGAGAGCATCTTGAACAACGAGATTCAAAGTGTGTGCATAACAACCTAAAAACTTCCATCCGGTGCTGTTAATGGCCCCTTTAACATTAGATGCATTATCCGATACAGCTAGTATAACTTTTTTTTCTAATGCCCAATGTCTCGTAACTTCGATAAGTTCTCTGGATAAGTTTTCGATAGTATGACTCTCATAAAAAACTGCACACTTCAAAAGTGCCGAATGTATCTCGAACTCTTCATCTATAAAATGCACAGTTATAGCCATAAAACTGTCATTATTCAATGATGTACAACAATCAGTAGTCAGACAAACAAAGGGATCTATTTTTTTTAGTACTTCTCTCAAACTAATTTGGCACTTTTCATACAAACTCGGAATCATTGTTTTTGAAATTAGTTGTCTGGTAGGTAATTCATAACTTGAATTCAAAGCTTTCACGAAAAGTCTGAAACCCTTATCTTCGACAATTCTGTAGGGCTGATAATCCAAATAAAACAATTTGACAAATTCATTATCAATCTTCCTTTTGACGGGTACGGTAAGTTTCCTCGGTATGTAATTGTCAATTTTATTATTTTGCCGTGTTTGTTCTATTTTTCTTCGTGTAATTATTTCCATACAAGAAGAGGAAGTTGATGGTGCTGACACTGCTGACTCTATTGACACGCCATCGTCATCTTGAAGAGACACCGGAGACGCGCCCTATAAAGTGTAAATAATTGTTGACTACTCATGCATTTACTATATTATTGAAATTCGGAATATTATTCGATATTCCAATACTATAAATAAGTAATATATAACTTACTGGTAGCAGCGTTCGTTTTGTAGAAGTTATTCCGGTATCTTCATGATCTGTATTCAGTACTTTATTTTCTTTCTCATCTGAATTGACATGGCTGATAGTGTCAGAAGATACAGGAATTTTTACGGTAGGATGTTTCCTTTGAATATGTTTCCTCAAATTTGAAACAGATGATTTATATGAAAGTTTTTGTTTGCATAAATCACAAATTGCAATATGTTTCTCGTTTTGAACTACCGAGAAAAAATTCCACACAATACTTGACTTCCTATTCTGGACATTCATTTCTCGAATAATAACTAATAATAATAACAACAATTACCTACTGATATGACTTGATGATAGCTTCAACGTTCAACGGCTTCAAGACTAAATGCAAAATGCAAAACTAATGAGACCACCCCACCGTTGAACGTGAACCAAATCGTATAAACGATGATTATCGAAATCCGCGCGGGAGTATTTCATACTTCATGTATCTTTGTGGTTCCGAGTCCGAAAAGTACGATACGAGAGTACGAGATGAGTCAGGCGGGAGCGAATCGTCCGTCTCGTTCATGGAACAGGTATTCTTGGAACAGGTATCTGTCACAGGTATGACTTAGTAACAGGAACGGAACGTACCTGTTACTAGAAAATACTGGTTTTTAACATCTCTAGTGCTCGGCGACAATGGTCTCCCCACCACTACGCCGAGCAGCTGCCGCGTTCATATTCGGGCGAACGCGGCAAGACTACTGATTTATTTTTGATGCAGCCAGTGACCCAACGTTCTTTTAAATCTGTATTTAATCACCACACAGGTGAAACAATCTAATGCAACAATAAGAATTTGAAAATTTTTAATAGTATGGTCACAGTACGAAGCGAACTTTGAGCTTCGTACTCTAGCTAAGGGGTCACCAATTAGTTTCGCTCGGGGTCCGTTTGAAGAAATGAAATGGCCATCGCGGTCCCCACAACACATGGTCGTCGCGGGGGATACATTTTTATTAAATTACGTACTCTGTAGCGCAAGTTGCTGTGTTCTCGCGTTCCGCACAAAATGGGTCGGCGGTTCGGATGCGGACCGCCATTTGGCGACCCCTGCTGTAACTCAATCTGCAGAAGCTGTGGAGTTCGGCAGTTTTTCAAAAACCGTAAAAAAACAAGAAATATCTGCGTAAAATGACGGCATTTAGAAAAATTTAACCAAATTTTTATTCTTTCTGTAACGGAAGAAAACCAAGGTACCAAATTACATCTCATTCTCGATGAGAGATTTGTCGAAAATAATGGTCTAGATCTAAAACGGATGAGAAAAATACTCCCTCACCTGACTGCTCTCCTTCGATACACTGCAATAGATTGTATTTTATGGGATAAAATACGACTAAAATAGTTATTTATGTACCAATTGTGCGTTATATAGATCCTTACGCCCGGAGGGAAACATTCGGCCCGAGGGATGAATGTTGCCCGATGGGCGTAAGGATCTAGTAACGCACGTGGTGCATACAAGATTTTATTTTTCACAAAAAAATTATTATATTATGACGAAGAAGCGATTTAAAAATCGTTTCATTGCTCCTATCCAATTTCCTTCTCATAGTAGGCATGTCATTTGTTGATATTTTGACGTTTGTGAACTGCTTTCTTTGTGTAGTCTTATAGAAATAATGAAAATGAATTTACCCAAGAATATCATAGAAAATGCAGCCAAAGCTGCGAATAATTCATTGCCGGAGAAATCCAGAGTCTTATACGACAAGGATTATGAAGTATTTAATCAATGAAATTTGCTTCATTTCTCCTAGTACAATAAGCGGGCGTTTTTAATCCATTATGCCCGCAAATGCGGGCATAATGGCCTAGGGCATAATGAGTGTGTTTATAGCAACCGTATCCAAGGTGAAATAAACGTATAATATACAAGTGAAAAATAAAATGTATTTTATCCACAGTGATTTCTCTCTTATTTTGTCAGAATTGAGAGACCGGTACAGTGCCGGCGGCACACTGCTAGACGAGTTGGCCGCACAAAGTTCTTCACTAATTTGGGCTAAATTTGGAGAAATAGATTTCTATCAAAACAATTTCATTTTATAAAGGCGCAGCCGCCCTCCCCAAGATTCAAAAAAAATTGAAGTAATTGATGATTGTTTCATTTGAAATTTTTTTCTAATAGAAAGATTTAAACTACAAATTATATTTATTATACCTACAATTCAACATCGTTAATTATTATAACAATTTGGAACATTCCAGAAGTAATAAAAACTATTAAATCATTATGAATTATAACAAAAGACGGATGTAAGCTTTATATACCTACAAGTGAATTTACTTTTTGTATGTAGTGCCTACAGAAAGTGGGAAAATAGATTGTAAACACAAGCGCAATTGAAAAGATTGTATCAATTTGTGTTTTTTGAAAAATATGGAAAGCCTTAATTCTTCATAATTTTAGAAAAAGTTACTTTTTTAAATGAATATAAACATTCATAGTTGCATCAGATAAATAACAAAACTTCAAAAAAATCAACGCAAAACAACCACTGAACTACATTATCTTCTATTCTGGCAACAAATAATTGTTAAAAATTAATATATGGCTGTAGCCGATTATTAAATCTTTTAAGAAACACTTTATGTATCAATTACATCTTTCTTTGAAATACCAAGATGTTGCACCTGAAACTGCCGACTCAATCACACATACCAAAGAATTTGAATATCTAAAACATATTCAATTTTATACTGGAATTACAAAACCAATGGAGAAAATTGAATTGCATAGTATCTGTTTCATATTCTAGACATAAATGAGATTTTAAAAAAATTCAACCCATAAGACATATCCAAATTTATTACCGATATGTACTACAGTCCTATATTCAAAACTATATCTAACTTAAATAACCTTAAATAAGAATATTTATCCAAAATCCTGCTTATAAAAAAGACATTACACTAACATTTGAACACTTCATTTTATTATAATAAGAATGATCATATGATACAAAAAATTTTAATGTCAGAAAGGTGCCAAAATTAATGTGTGATGGGTAAAAAAAAAATACATAAAACAACAATAACTCTCAAGTGGCAGGATATTTGAAATGAACATGAAAAACATATAATTATATGTATGACAATATGAATGAATTTATGCACGTTCACCACGAATTCTACGGGCCAACTGAATATCCTTAGGCATAATAGTGACACGTTTTGCATGGATAGCACAGAGGTTAGTATCTTCAAATAAGCCTACCAAGTAAGCTTCACTGGCTTCCTGTAATTAAACAAAAACAAATAGTAATTAACAATATTTATCACTAAAGAAGGTTACGACTTTCCAACACATATAAAATGTTACTCTTTCATATTTTCTAAGTAATAAATTTTTCCTGATATCTTTTTTGCAATTAAGTGTACACTTATGGAGGTGACAGTATACACAACTTGCATAGCACAATATGAATATTAAATTATATTTACTAAATTGGATGATGAAAATTACAGATACAGTAAACATAACTTTGTAAGTAATTATTAAGAAGAAAGTGTATGATCACTACCTCCTTTAATGCATATTTTTGTATTTGAGCAAAAATACTATAAAACCTAAAATTCAAAAACAATTTGATATAATTCGACTGGTACTTTTTTTCAGCTGTTGCCCATATTTTTTTAAACTTCTTCACTATGTTACAAAATAGATCGCATAACAAACTAAATCATTTTCTTTATGTTTGAAGTGTATCGAGAACATATAAGTACAGCATATTGAAATTTTAATATTCAAAATACTAATTTACCAAATACATTGAAAGTCTATATTTATGCTATATTAACATGATTCATAAGATGATAGACATACCTGTAGGGCACCAATGGCGGCAGATTGAAAACGTAGATCAGTTTTGAAATCCTGAGCGATTTCTCTTACTAAACGCTGGAATGGAAGTTTTCTGATGAGCAATTCTGTAGATTTTTGGTATCTACGGATTTCACGAAGAGCTACTGTACCAGGACGGTAACGATGAGGCTTCTTTACTCCACCAGTTGAAGGCGCCGATTTTCTTGCAGCTTTTGTAGCTAGTTGTTTCCTGGGTGCTTTACCTCCCGTAGATTTACGAGCTGTTTGCTTGGTACGTGCCATCTTGTTATAATAATCTAAATGAAAAAACCAATTATTTCCCGCCAAAAATACATCAGTCAACAAATTCTATTATTCACAAAGGACAAAATTTTGCGTTAACACATTGAATACGTTAACAATTACGAAAAATAATCAGAGTTTATCGGATTAAATATTAAATATTTTCCAAAACAATAATTGGTACCTTATTCACAACATGGCGGACATATGAGGAAACATAAATGAAAACTGTCGAATAACGAATACTTCACCTAAGTGAAATATTTTAGTTTTCTTTTCACAGTTAAAGTAATAATAAAACTTTTACATTAAGAACTATATAAAATTTTTTTCATTCTCACCTACTTAGTACTTCACTATCAACTTGAAATTCGCACAAATCTCGTTCTCACAATTCCAAATTTCCAAAACAGAAAGTGACGAGTGACGCTGCGCCTGTTCAGTGTTCACTCCTAAACTTGCTCTCCCTCCCCTCCCACTCAGCTTGTATACTATCACCCGGGTAACATTATAGTGCGCAGACTCATTCCGTATTGATGGATGGCTTGTTGATAAAAATTGGCAAATTCCAAAAAGATATGGAACTACTGTTTTGGAGTATTTCCTATTTCCTAAAGTTTGATAATATTCAAAATCAGAGTAAGAAAACATAATAATAAATATCCCCGAAAATTGTATCATTTCTATGAATTAATTTTTTCGAACTGCAATAATATTGAGCAAAAAAAAACAAAAAAAATTCTGAAGCAAAATAGGTATATATTCATATAAAACTTCAAGTGCTCAGTTTTTTTTCAGATGCCTTAGAAGGGTTCAAAGTAATATGTTATAATATCCTCAAGAGCCTCAACTTGAAAAGATTGAGAATTCTGGTCGATTGGTTTTGGTTATCTTAGTTTTCTACCTGGCTACTAGCACTAGGCCATGTGGCCAGCCTCTCGTATTTGATAGGATGCTATGAGAATTCTGTTTATATGCTTGAACACTGAATGACAACAGATTAACAGAAAAATACTGAGTTCTGTAATATCTAAGCTGTAACAAAATTATCTCGTCATGATGACAGATGAGAACCTGACCACATGGCCTAGTAGCCAGGTCAAAAAAACGAGATATTCATTCAGCCATCGCATGTATAATCTTTATTATTAATTAGGAAATCCTAATATACAAATACGTTACATAAATTACATTCGTATACGAAATATATATACAATTTATCATATATAGGGAAAACATAATAAGCGATGCGCCCAGCGTTGCCAGAGTGGTACTATAGTACCACATGTGGTACTTTTGGTTGTCAAAAAGTACGGTGGTACTCCTTTGATAAATGTGGTACTGTTTTTGGGTATATTGAAAAACAACTTTTTTATCGATTATTTGCAATTTGAATCAAGAAATCAAAATGTCCATAGCGTCATAGCAGATGACCATGACAAGAGAGAGATGCGAGTCGGAAGGAAAGTTCGGAAATGCACGGAACAGTCAGTTTATTCTGTCCAGCCAAAGAGTACACAAACTCTGTACTCTTTCTGCTTTGTGAAATGGCGAAATGGAATAAATTTTATGCCTGCCTCTAGCGGTTGATTTCGAAAAACTGAGTGAACTGAAAGTTCTTTGTCTCTCACTCTCTCTCACGTAGCTTCTGCCAAACTAGCCACTAGCTCGACTAGCCGTCACATAGCAAATATATTTACACACTATCCATATAAAGTGTTTTTTTTCTTTCATATGGCATGTAATATTAGAAAGTGGTACGCTGAGGTAAAATTTAGTACATTTTCATCGAGTTTGTGGTACGGAGAAATTTTCACACCTGGCAACGCTGGATGCGCCCCCTACCGGTGTCGAATATTACTAGAGCATGGGAGATAGATTGCTTTGTTTACATCTGTTTACGTGTATTTTATATGAGAAGTTGTTGAGTTTTAATTGTGTTTTGGATCGTTTACAAACGTTCAGAAGAGATGAATTACTATTGTTATGTATTCTATTGTTCATCTTGGGCAAAAAAAACCGAATATAGCTTACATACCTTTCCGAAAGCTGGACAATTCAAAGTTGCATTCCAAACAAAGTTGGGAAACAAGGAAATGATGGACAGAAGAAAGGTGTGGATTCATAACTTGAAGATTGAAAAAAAATGTCTGAACATAAGAGAATTGTTCTTTACAGTTTACTGAGAATAATTATTTTCCCTGCAGTAAGTTAGTGGATTTTTCCATATAGAATTATACCAACTAATGATGTGTAATTTTCAGCTAACCGAAAACGTACAGTTTTTGAAGTCCAATGCTATTCCAACGAAAAATCTTCCACTTTTATCGGAATCTGAACCTGGGCCATCATCCAGAGATTCTAGATTATTGGATTTTCTTTCATGTAACAACCAGAGATACTATTAAAATAATAATAACAAATGATGTTTATTTGCACAACCAAAATAACAGTTTATCATAACATCAAGAATATGAAATAAATCTGGACTCTATAGCTAGGTAAAAACTAAAATATTCAATTATATAATCAGGAAAACAGAGATTCTATCAAAAAAACCAGACTCTCAGAAGTCCACCGTACTTTTAGGATAGCTGTTATACGTCAGGAAAATTCAAAAAATATAATAACTTATTACGTTCAAACCATTCAAGCAGAGTATTCATATTAATTCTTCTTTCATTTCATGTTGTTTCTTTCAGTTTAGCTGGTAAGTAATTAGTTTTGTCCATTATACTCAAAAATTCTTCAATTCGTAATGAAAGTAGACATGTCAGAGATGTTTTCTTGAAACTTTGAAAGTTTTTTTATTTTTTAAATAAATAGGTGTTCTATCATACAGCCTTTTCATGAGGTATACATAGTTCCTTCAACCAATTAATTTATTCGTCCTCTACTTTATTTTATTATTGATTTTCATCTTCAATGATAAAAACTCAGTGTAAATTTCAACTTGATGAAGGTAGGTTATCTACTGTTGAACAGAGATAAAATTTTCCTCAATCCAAACACAATATATCACAGGAAAATACAAAGTCCAAAAAAAACACAAATTACGACGATAAACGTTCGAAAACTCAAAACGAAATGAACGTAAATACCATTACAACCAATGTAAACAAACAACTTATCTCCCATGCTCTAGTACCGATATTAGCCGTTCCGGCGCTACGATCTTAAGTTCGGACGCCTATTAAAATATACCCACACAGACCCTATTCTATCAGCCTATGAATACGTATAATAACAATATCAAAAAATTATATTGATGCAATATTTTTGTTCATTTAATATATATATATATATATATATATAGCAGAAATATTTTTTTATTTTGTTCGAACAGAATGTGTCACTAGAGAACAGTAAGATTGTTAATAGTTTTTTCTTTTATTCAAATAAACGATTTTTTTTCTTACCAATTCCAAACAATTTTCGCCCTTTCGACGGAATATCTGTAATTTGAAGCAGAATGTTTTTTTTTTGCATGCCGTTAGAGGTCATCAGGTAGAGAAGTTCTTAAAAGAAAAAGAAGCTCTCTTTTTAACATTGAATTTTGAAGCTGATTTATTTTCATAATGAAGGCGGGATTTTGAGTAATTTGAGAAAAAAAAATAATCTCGTTAACCGTGAATCTAAGGACCCAGGGTGTGGAAAGGTAGCAGTAGCAAATGACGCCAACAATATCCCAAAAAATTTGGACAGTTCATGTGCCGAAGAACATCCTGTATATATATATATATATATAAACATACAAATGATGTATCGATGTCTGTATGGTGTATAGGTCATGATTATCGCCTTGGCAGCGCAGCGCAGAACCGCATGAAGTACACGACAGTGTAGATTGTCGCATATATCTGTCTTCGTTACAATAGATTATACATCTTGTGCGCGTGCATTTTTTTTGATAGAGTTAACTTACTTTTGCAGCATTTTACATATATATATATATATATATATATATATATATATATATATATATATATATATATATATATATATATATATATATATATATATATATATATATATATATATATATATATCAGTGGCGGCTCGTGAAGTTTTGGTTTGAGGAGGCTACAAGCGGTGTTAAAAAATACACCATAGGCGAAAATTTTTAGGATTTCAAGGTCAACCGCCTTATAATTTAAAGAAAATCAAAGTAAAACAAGCACCCTAAGCTATTAATTTGTTTTCACTTTCGAGTGTCTACCTTGAGACCTACAACTCCTATTTACAATATTCACAGAAACTCTTCTCAGCCAATTAATCTATTCATCTATACATCAAATTTTTTTTTCTTTCACAAAATAGGTACCTACCTACCTACCTACTCAACGAATTTGTTAACAGCTGGTGAGAGCAAATAAAAAGTTATTATATATTTTTGAAGATTAGCGGGATTCTGCGATCTTTAACGTTAGCAAAATGATCTATAATATCCTCATCAAATTTTTTGTCTTTCGCCAAAAGTTTTACCAATTACTTTTCAATAGACAACAAACTAATATTTTTCAAACTATCCTGGCTCATTGAATTTCGTAAATAAGTTTTAATTATCTTAAGAGTAGAAAACGAGCGCTCTACGGAAGCCGGATGTCACCGGGATAGAAACAATTAGACAGAGTTTATAAACTTGGGGTAAATCTTGATTCAAATCATTATCAAAATAGTTATTTATGTACCAAGTGCGTTATATAGATCCTTATGCCCTGAGGGAAACATTCGGCCCGAGGGATGAATGTTGCCCGATGGGCATAATGATCTAGTAACGCACGCGGTGCATACAAGATTTTATTTTTCACGAAAAAATTATTATATTATGATGAAAAAGCGATTTTAAAATCGTTTCATTGCTCCTATCCATTTTCCTTCTCATAGTAGGCATATCATTTGTTGATATTTTGACGTTTGTGAATATTTTTGTCATCATATTCAGTGAATGTCATGCTGCTTTCTTTGTGTAGTCTTATAGAAATAATGGAAATGAAAATGAATTTACCCAAGAATATCATAGAAAATGCAGCCAAAGCTGCGAATAATTCATTGCCGGAGAAATCCAGAGTCGTATACGACAAGGATTATGAAGTATTTAATCAATGAAATTTGCTTCATTTCTCCTAGTACATAAGCGGGCGTTTTGAATCCATTATGCCCGCAAATGCGGGCATAATGAGTGTGTTTATAGTAACCGTATCCAAGGTGAAATAAACATATTATATACAAGTGAAAAATAAAGGTATTTAATAAGCCTCACATGATTTTCATTTTGCCCCACAATTTCATTGTCATTATAAACAACACACAGTTCACTTTTTATGGCCACCTTATCAAAAAAAGTGTATTTTTGACATAAATTTTCCAAAACGTTATCTGGAAAATTAGCCGAAAATCCGGTTAACAAATTTTTATTGAGTCGAAGAAATGCAGTTCTTTCAAATCAGAGAATCTCATTTCTATTTGACCCCTAATAGTATCCAAAATTTCATAAAATATTTGCTTATAGTGAAGCTCCATATCTGCGTAACTGAATTTCTTTCGTTTTGGGCTAAATTGAGTCGTATCATCAGTAGTTTGAAATACAGAAAATAGTTTTTTGAAATAAACTTCTGCACGAAATTTTGAAATTTTTTCCAAAAGAAAGTTGAGCCGATTTCGTGGGTAAATTACATCTGACAACTTGTGCTGTAAGATTTGAAAAACTATTTCTCTTTGTTCAAAAATTAATTTAAAGATGTTTAAAAAATATATAAATTCCTTATCTTGTAAGTAAGATATTAATCCGCGTGCTGTATTTAAAGTTACTTTATCGGTGAAAAATTCCTCACTTTCAACTAGGTATAGAATTAAATCCTCAAATCCTAAGCGGCCCCAAACAGACATTTTCACTAAAAAAAAGTAAACACTGCCAACAAAATAATTTATTTTTTACCTGTGATGAGAATATACCTTTCTAAGCCTCCGTAGCGTTGCCACAAATTTTGAAATGAATGAAATGCAGTAAATGTAAATACCTTCTATCTTAATTAATAAATTATATTATATAATGTAGGTTGCAAGGAAGGTAGGTGCATAAAATAATATGATTTTGATTAATATGAATATGCTGAATACTGACTATTCAGTATAATATATTAGTGATACACGGAATATTATTGAGGAGGCTTAGCCTCCTTAGCCTCCTTTGAGTAGCCGCCCCTGATATATATATATATATATATATATATATATATATATATATATATATATATATATATATATTTATTTTTATATATTTATATATATATATATATATATATATATATATATATATATATATATATATATATATATATATATATATATATATATATATATATATATAAGGTTCAAGAAGTTTGCGAAATCTTATAGCTTCCCATAATTAATTTTTTTTGCTAGATCGACGAATGCGTCTCCAGAAAGTTCAATCAATATATTTTGGTTATTGATTGATTCTTTTCATTCAGTTACTAGAAGATATTATAAATTTTCACGTTAACCACTTGAAAACGTAGAAGAGTACTCTTCCACGTTGATGAGAATATCTCTCCAACTAATTTGTATAGCATATCAGGATGCTTATAGTATTTAACAAAAAATATACATAAAAGCAATTAATATTTTTATTCTAGAATTCAATCACATTGAAATATCATACAAGACTTGACATAAACTAATTCAAAAATAGTTTTATAATTATTATTATTATAGGTATTCTACATAATATGATTCAGAAATACCATAATATCCTATTTCCACTTTGTACTGCTCATACGAAAATATGACTCCATATGGACTTTCCATAGTTTCAATTACGAAGATTTTATCCATATTACATCACAAATTGTAATTCTTACAACAAATTATTCATCTTCAGAGCGATTATTCAGAAATATATTCATCAATGAATATCAAATTATTTAAATAAATAGTTTTAGCAAGATCTGGAATGTAAAGTAACGTGAAATTTCAGGAATTATAATTTGGTTTTATTCAAACAACGAAGCGTGGTTAATATTAAATAAAATATACATTTTTTAAAGTCTGTTACGTTGATGCTAAAAGTATTTTATCACTGAAAATAACTACAGTGGTATAGCAATATGAATTACTATTTGTATTTCAAAATACACTTAGAAAGAAATTGTAATATGAACAACTATTAAAAATATAACGTATTCTCAAATTTGCATGTACAAGTAAACAGTAAGACAAATTTAATATCGAAATTCTAAAAGGGATTCGACAGAGCTAAAAAAATCATACATGAATTTACAAATATTATTTTTGTTTCACACAAAGATTCAAGACGCGAAATTATATTTTTCTTGGCACAAATTTTAGTACTATGACCATTAGCAAAGTTTGTTTTATAACTGCATTGTTTTAGAGAAATGATTTTCTTAGCTCTACCATCTACGTCCTAGAGAGTTTATTATACTCAACTACAGATCCACTACTTTTATTCAAGATTTAATAGTTCTACCTATCTAAGTAAGTATATTTTTCACTTGTAGAGAATTTTAAAACTTCAAATGTAATACAAAGGAACAAATAATTTGTTCAATTTAAAGATCTTTTAATCAGTGCTGCATAGAAATGAAACAACCAACAGGAGTTATAACTGTAAAACATTGATTAATGAAATAAGATCGAATTACGTTGAAATAACAATTGAAAGGAAGTCTAGACAATTTGAAATCAACTTCAACAATTTATTTTCATGGCCGTTTTTAAATTTCAGTAACACAATTTTTTCTCAAGATATTTAATTTCATTTTTAGTTTGCAGAAGAAAGTTAAATAATAATGAAAATGACTAACAACTGTAGGCAATCTTCCTTGATGCAAAAGGATGTAGGCTAGTAAAAAAGATTCGGCAACTGGATATCATCCAATTTCGTACTCATATCTTCAATACATACTGCTGCATATAAGAAAAATAAAATTGGCATTATTTTTTAAGCAAAGAGAGATATGCTAGTTTTAGATTACAGTATTTACTAGTAATCATACAATTTGAATGAATGAAACTATCCATATGCGAAATATCTAACATTCAAAATTTCAGAATAAAAACCGGTGATATCAGAGTTGATATCCAATTTTAACACTATTAGTCTATAAATATAATTGTGTTCTAAAATAACTTTTTTCAGTAATTTTGTTAACAAATACCGAAGTGCGAGAATTGCAGTACGAGCCACAATGAGTGATAAATTAAAGTGCAATATTAAATTTTACATATAAAATCGAAAACTCAAGAAATGTAAATCAAGTTTCTGATTTAATATTTCATACAAAAACTATCCTCTCTCTCTAGCATGCAATCATTAAAATTTTTAAAGAAATGGATAATTTTCCACACAATACAAAATCAAGCTAGACTCAAAAGTTTTGAGCCATAGGGAAATTTTGAAGTCTTTCATATCACAGAATTTCAATATCATTCAATGAATCCAAGTATAGTTATTCATAAAATAATAATAAATAGCACTTTTTTTTAATACAAAACTAGTTTCGTCAAAATTTTACAAACTGACGTCGAATAATTACACCAAGTAATACACAAAAAATAATTGTTGATAATTAATTGACATTTTTCATCTAATATTGTTCTCTGGAAAGAAATATCTTGGAAATTTGTTAGCTAGCTCTCTGAATAAATATTGTTCGATACACCAATGATAACATTTCTAAGCATCATGAAGATTTTAATATTATAATTAAATAATTGTTGCACTAGCTTTCAAATAATCCATTGCTTGAAATAAAAGTCGATTATGCAATAATTATGTTGGTGTAACTTACTTTCATTTTTCTCTCCTGTTTTCAATATTAATTTAGCTCATCACAATAGAAGTAAAATTGTTTTCATTTTTTTTATTTCCAACAGACTTTTGCACTTCTTAAACTCCAAAACAATAAAAATTTAAAGTTCAAGTGTACAATGTATGCTACAATTACGTAATATATATTGATTGAATCAGTCTTATGCTACTTTCAGAATATTTCCACTCAGTTGCATGTTCAGATCATAAGTTACCTACCAATTTAAATTGAAATAGTGGACCATTCACTCATTAGATAACATTTCAGAAAAATAAAAATATTTTATATTTTGAAAGAAAATTCAAAATAAGAATAAAACTTGCAGCTGTTTGAATATGATTACATTTTTGCAGCCAATTATTCAAGCAATAACACATTTCTAATAAAATTGACATTATTCATCAAATGAACATTTTTGACACGAATTTATTCCAATGCTGAAAATAAAGCATGAAATGACTTACATCAAACTCTCCTAAAATTTTATGTGAAAACCTTAAATTCCAGAAGTTGATTTCGTAAAATAATGAAATAAATACAAATTCTTCAGTCGAAATTTCTACAAACTTCAGAAGAAACAAACTGCACCTTCATAACTGCTTTTAAATATTAACAGAACAATCGGGTTTATTATCATAAATATTTTTCAAAACATAAAAACACCAAGGAAAATTACAATAATCAAAATCTCAATGTCCAGGTTTTTCAAACAGACTTATAGATCTGATATGTTGAGTTAGTGCAGCAGTTTTTACGAAAAATGAGTACCTAACTAAATTGTGTTTTCCTTATATGATACTGTTTTTTGTTATGTTATATAAGTAAATATTTTGGTGAATTTCACAACCTATATCAAGTTTCTCAATTTTTTTAATTTAAGAAATCAAAATCTAATATGTTAAACACAATTAGTAAAATCACAGATTATCTGTCAGGGATTTGCAAAAAGCTGTGAAAGTCCTATGAAATATTTGTTTTTTCACAATAATGTTTTGTTGATCGTTAATAAATGTTTTCATGCTCAGAACAAATAGCTGTGCAAGAAGCTTCAACAGCCAATATGAACATTTTCATATTATTACAATAAATTTATTAACAAACTAAACACTGTAGCAATAGAACTCCTCAGAACAACCAATGAAGTTGCTATTAAAATAAAATTTCAGAATATGCTTGTTTTATTAAAATTAAATTCACAAATATTTCACCCAGTTATCGATAAAACTGTTTTTGTCAGTCAATGAAACCTTCCCAAGATATCACTGAATATATAAAATTCCATATATTGACCAAAAATAATACGGATTTTATACCAAATATGGAATCAGAATGATGATCCCCCAATGAGATTTGTCCAAATTTATAAGACTATCAGCAAAATACAACATAGAAAAAAACAGTTTCAAATAAGCGCCTAAATTTTTTATTGCAATATTTTTCAACAGCTATTCATCAAAACTATCACAGAAATGATCATATCTTACTGATGTGATAATCAGATGTTGAAAAAGACCGCATCCCTAATTAAAAATAATTTTAAACAAGACTCAAAATCAAATGTGAAAATCCTAATAAATCTAAATATGTATATTTATATATATATATAATATATGCAATTATTCTGTATTAAATTTGTTATTTACATGTAAAAAATTAACGCTGTCAAATTCTAACTGATGGGGCTTGGATACATCTGAGCCAATCTCTGGAGAGTCGAGACAAATTTAAACCAAGCATTCACATACAATGCTTCACTTCTTTAAAAAAAAATTGCAAACATACTTTTTCATTCCTTGCAGAGTCTTAAAGTCAGAGAATTAGCTTGAAAACAACTTTTGACAGCATTATTTTTTGACATGTAAGCCTAATCAGAGTCCTTTCACATATTATTACTCATTGCTATGGGAGTTTGACAATATGGGCATTCGTTTTGTGTTAGAGAACACGCACTACAAAGAACAAAGTGATTACAATTAAGAGTCACCGTTCTGTTTCGCTCCTCGCATACCATACACTTTGATGCTGTTTCTCTATATAATACTTTTTCAATCTCATCTAGATCTTGTTTGAGCTGGGCATGCAGATTTTTTAAAACGCCTAATGATAGTTTGCTGAGTTCAGACACTTTGGTTACGCTACGAATATGCGGGCCGCCTTGTAGATTTTCATATTCTTGTTTCAAAGTGTTATATTGTGCCAAAGTATCATTCAATTTAGCTTCTGTCAACTGGAGCTTTCTACTAGATTCCTCTGCTTCCCTTTGCCACGCCTCACAAGCAGTCCTAGCTTGATTTAATCGGTCCTCCCATTGCGACAATTGAACCCTGCTATTGCTAAGCTCATCCCTTAACCTAGCGACTTCCAAACTAGATACATTACTATTTACGCTAGGTGACATACTGAAATTGTTGTGATTCCTAGAACTGGGAGAAATACTTCTCGAACCGAAATCCAAAAAATTGCAATAGTTAATTTTTGAGGCACTACTACTCAACTGCATCCCTGCTGAATGATTCAAGAAATCTATGGGATCTTGCTGTCCAAACCTGCTGGGCAGGAAACTTGATTGTAGTTGCTGTAAAGGACTACTATTTGGGCTAAATGCCCCTAAACCAGTACGATTCGTCCCAGGAATGTTTACAGGAGCCGAACTTCCCAGAACGGCGGAGGCTAGGCCAACAGAAATTGAATTGGACACTGAGGGAGAGTCATTATCACGATCTAACGCTCCTGATAGATTCAAAGATTCCTCCAAATTTAATTCATCTAATGCATTTCCTGCACACAAAGAGTTATTTATAAATCAATGAAACTTCTACTGACAATAAAACCTACCCACAACACTTTCAACTGTGTCATTGCTATAAAAATTCGTTCCCAAACCGCCATATGTGAAGTATAATGTTTGTTTTCGCTGTTCTCTTTCTAATGCATCTGAAAATAGAACTCCATTTACAGTTGACTCTGAAGAAAAATAAAATTTTAATTAGAAATTACTTGGAACATTCTTCTATGGCATCTGTGCAATAAGAAACACTTAGTTTATTTTGATGATGATGATAATTTTCTAATAATCTAATCTGGTGAGAACATATAAAATTTACAATTACTCTTTATGTATTGCGCAATTTTTGTTTGCACTTTGTTGAACATTGTAACAAGAAAAGATGCCCTAGAGCATGGGTAGCCAACGTTTTCAGAGGCCGGGCCAAACGTTTGAAATAAGATTTCCCGCCGGGCCGCACAATCAATTTTTTGTTGGTAATTTAAAAGCAAACGAGAAAAATATATTTTATTTGAAAAAAAGGATAACAGAACAGAAAGAAATATAGGTACGTATTTTTTAATTACGCACAAGAAAATTAAACTTTATAATATTAGTGTGACGTCTGACTTTGGCAGAACTTAGTTCATTAATGTCGATCTCAACTGAGGTCGTAGCTAGACGCAAACAGTTTTCCAAATGCTCATCGGTAATTCGGGTTCTCTCTTTGTATTTGATGTGCTTCATACGACTAAAAAGCTGTTCACACATGTAAGTGTTTCCGAATAGAGAAATCATAGCCAGGGCATGTTGGTAAATAGCCGGATATTTTTCCTTGTCCAAATATATTTTGTAGGCCTCTTCTAAGCCAACCTCATGAAATTTTTCCTTTAACTGTGCGTCACAACATATTTCACAACTTTCTATTTGTAACGTACCTGGTAATGAATTCACATCTACGGTGAACAAATGCAGAAAAAAATACACGATGTTTTTCAAAATCTCGAAATTGGGTTTGAAATTCGAGCTTCAAGTTGAAAATCAAAGAAGCATATTTATCCGCCGACGCCTGTGTAACATCTGGTTGCTCTGACAGTGTAGGGAAGTCAGCAAAGTTTTTTGTGGAAGCTGTTGTTCCCAAAGCCCAAGTTTCATTTGAAATGAGTAGATAAGATCATGCATGTCATTAATTAAATGATTTTTCCCTTGCAGGCGAGTATTAACGTCATTTAAGTTGCCTGTTATATCGACCAAAAATGCAAAGTCGCAAACCTAATCCTTATCTTCAAACTCTGGGATTGTTTTTAACTTGCGCTCGCACGAGCGACGAGCTGTATCTTTGTATCACTTTGCGATTCGCAATGCACAACCTGGACGCAATTACTTCCGAGTCCGAATATAGAAAATGTTTTTCGACAGTTCTATGTAAAAAAATTTGACATTTTTGTTCATATGACAAAGGGTCAGCGGGCCGCAGCCCTAGAGCTTTAGTCTTTTTGTTTATAGTCACAGTACTCTAATAGCATCCACCTCCCAACAGGAGTCCTGTCAGTGCTTTTACATATGGCAATCAACGAGTTGTGAAAGCTGAATCCATAAATAGGGATCTCAATATAATTTCTAGCTAGGTATCTGATAATTTGATTGCTTTTAATGCCACCAAGATAGTAGCAACTAGGTTTTCAAGAAAATCTTTCCCCATAAATTCTCAATTAGTAGTATTGGAAAACCAAATTATTAAACCAACCAATAAACTTAATTTTTCGTATCATAGTTAATTCCAATTTAACCTGACACAAACATGTCCCCACCATTGCTAAGTCAGCTGCAAGATGCTTAGTTATCTTATTACTGCTAAAAATCTGTTTACATCTAAGCAGCTATGGTTCAAGTTCGTCCACACCTTGCACCTGCTCGACTTAATTCAGAACAGAGCAGTGAGACTATTAGACGGCTCAGCTACATCCACTCCAACATTGATGGAAGGTCGCCGTCTTGTGTCTCTATTGCAGTTAATATCACTGCAGTTGTTCTGCAGCTATTGCCTCCATGATTCCACCAAACACACCATTCACTCGTCACATGAAGTATGAAGATAATGCACACCAATTTGTCATGCACATACCAGCAACCAGAACATCGGCCTACCAGAGAGCGTTTCTGAATTGAATCGCACACTTATGGAACGCTCTGCCTTCAGAGGTGTTTTCGGTATGTTAAAATTTGATTAAATCCAGCATACGCTGCCATTTCAAACGTAAATAATGATTGGATGAAGAAAAATATAATGTAAGTGAAACCGCGGCAAAAGAAAATAAAAGCAAATAATTATACACAATTTATTATTGTTTTAATATTTATAGTAGCTGCTCCAAACTGCGGAATGTGTCATCGTGAAATATAATTGTAGCTCAATACTATAATAATAATAATGGTTTATTGATCCTGTAAGACATATTATTACATGTATAGGACAAGTCATAAAGATATACACACAAAGATTACATCATTCAAAAATATATTCACTGAAATTATAGCTGTAGTAATCTTTTACATTATAGAAACATTCCTTTAATAAAAAGTTTTTGACAGTCTTCTTGAATTTGTTTTTCTGAAGATTTTGAATACATCGTGGTAGATGATTAAAGATCTTAATACTCTGATAAAGTGGAGACATTTCAAACTTAGTAGTTTTATGAATGGGAAAATACAATTCATTCTTATTTCTGGTATCATGTGAATGAAAACTAGAAATTTTATAATAAGGAATCATAAATGAATAATTAATTAATACATTATTATTTAACTTATGTTAAAGAGCATTACGTTTTTTGGTGAAGATTGATGAGCATTCTGATTAGAACGGCCATAGATATTAACTCAGATACTTGGCAAAGCATTTTAATCTAATCCATTAATGAAAATGTTCTTCAATTGCAGTTCTAAGTACATTTCCTTGATAACCATGGCAAAGATGCAAAAGATTTTAATTAGATGCTGAATCTTAAATTCTTCCAAGCCATTGCAGATTTACGAAGAAATTATAGACTGTTGTTTTTGAGTGGATAACGTTTGAACTTCAGATAAATTAAACAAGCCATAAACCCTTAATTAAGATGCACCAATATGTTTTTTCACAAATATCTAATTTTCAAAAGCAGCAGAAGTTGAAAGCTGTTCTGAAGAATCCAAGAAATAAGCCAGAGCTTCATTAGAAGTGAGACGTTGTACTGGCTCAGTACAAAAAATAGGCTACTCTTACAAACTCTTTTTCATGTCTTGTCCTACCCAACCCTAATTCAGATGACTGCTGATAGTTTTTCTGAAGAAGACTGATCTTGTATAGTTGTCTCCCCCTTTTATTAACCTCCTCTTGATACTATAATTATTTAGATTGAGTATAACTTAATTTAAACTTTATGTTTCCATCCCTTATTGTTTGGACACAACAGACCTTATTAAGGTCGCGGTGCAATGTATCCCCATATTAAATAAAATCCCTTATTGTTTACTTCAGCACATTTATCTCTTAATTCAAGTATGAACCTGATAATTTTATTTACCAACACAAATCTATCAGAAATATTTTTTTGCTTGCTACATAGATGACAGATATGAAATAAAAATTTGGAAAAGTCCAATTACTTACCTAATGTAGGATCTTTTTCTATGGCTATTAATTTGTTGTTCAGTTCTAATCCTAGAGATGTATGCCTATGAAAGGGTATAGCTTTGTGGGCTAATTGAGCCCCTGGGGCTTTGCTATGAGAACTATTAGATCCTAGTGACGATGTTGAAGCTGATTCACTAACTTCGCTACTGCCATTCTGTAAGAATCGAAAGGATGCAATGTGGTTTACATTCTAACAGTAAACTCTGCCGATAATTGGGAATTGAAAGGAAGGTCTTTATAATTTGA
Organism: Cynegetis impunctata; assembly: GCA_030704885.1. Classification (NCBI taxonomy): domain Eukaryota; kingdom Metazoa; phylum Arthropoda; class Insecta; order Coleoptera; family Coccinellidae; genus Cynegetis; species Cynegetis impunctata. The sequence continues at coordinate 81,225 of JARQZK010005202.1, forward strand.
CTTCATTGTAGTTTAAATATATTCACTGAAAGCAAGTCCAGACAAACATATGAGACTGACTTTCACAAAATCTATTAAAACAATGGTTTATAAAAACAATTTACACATTTATTAAATAAAATATAAATGTAGAGATTAATAGTGATTTTTTAAATTGAATACTTACTGAACTGTCACTGTTTTTATCCTTAGTTCTATCTGTACTTTGTGGAAGAACATTTGATAGAATATCAGCAAAGTTTGTGCCAGTATCAGCGCTTTCTCTTGAAACACCCAATTCCTCTGCGAAAAAAATCAGAATTTAGCATATATAATGATATTAAGAAAATTATTGAAATGTAACTTACGTTCTACATGAGCAAAAGCACAAAAAACACCCCGAGGACAATATCCAGATTGTTGAACATCGTTACATTTCGTGCTTTTATAGATTTCTGGATGAAATTGTTGCTCAGTTCTAGTATGACAATACGAACACATGTCACCTGCATCACAATTTGCGGGTTCTCCCCACTCTTCACCATGTTTCACATTAGGACAAGGAGTTGATCTAAAAAGAATTTAGATGTGAAAAATAATTGGATATGCCGAATTTCAAGATTTTTTATATCGATTGAAAACCTAAAATATAGTTCATAAATTATTATAAATTAATCATTTTGTGCTCCTGTTAATAACCTTACTTTATTTCACAGAAAACCAGTGTAGAAATTCTGAATATGTACTAAATTCATTGTGTTCCGCTTCTTACTGAGAGGTGATATATTCTAACCAAACACATTATTGTAGGTCGTTTTCAATGAATTTTCAGTAGAAATATCACAAAATGATTCAATACCTCACAATGATTTCATGTTTCTGATGTATATTTAATTTCACCAATTTAGAAATGACTTAATCTTAAATAAAAAGTTGGATGAAAAAATAAACCATAAAAAGATCAATTAATATTCTGGAGTTATATCCCCAGTGGAATTAATAACAAAAGTTAAAAATCAGGTATCTTATAATACATTTGAATTGATGAGGCTGTTACTCAATGAAAATCAATTGTTAACATGTTTGAGAAATGAAATTCTGAGTTTAACGATTTCCACATATAATAAAACAACAGTTGCGTTTCCCTGAAAGTACAGCTTCTTTAGGTGCGAATTTCAAACTTTTCGTTCGAGTTTGAAATTCGCACCTGAAGAAACTGTAGTTTCAATGAAATGCGCTGTTTTATTATATGTGAAAATCGTTAAACTCAGAGTTTTATTTCTCAAACGTGTTATCATAATATAATAGTTGTCATACAGATCTATACACAAATACAAGCTGTCTCAATTCACCCCCTTAAATCTCCTTTATATTCTCAATAAGACTAAAGCAATTTTGTGAATCTCGAAGTAAAAATTGTTGAAAATTAAAAAAAAACGGCCAAGTGCGAGTCAGACTCGCGCACCGAGGATTCCGTACAAAAAAAAATATTTTATTTATACTCCTACCAGGCCCGTATCCAGAAATTCGTTTCGGGAGGGGGCCCAAGAAGCAAATCATGTAATGAGCGTACAAATAAAATAATTATGGGTTTTTCATAAAAACTGTTTAAAACTGCTCCAACATAACCTTGGAATTCGCATTCAAAACGTCACTTTATATACTCACTATTAACATTTTCTGCATCGTCTGAATTATCTGATTTCGGCTTCTTGAAAAATGTAATCGTTGTTTGACCTTGGCGACGTTTCATATTTGGTGAAATAAGTTGTCTTTTTAAAATCTCGAAGGTTTATGATAGAAAAAGTTGCTTGGATTGAACACAAACCCATAACACTCACGTGCAGTGATTCATTTGTTTTTGTTCGATAATAAGAGTCCAGCATAAGAAGTTAAAAATCCCTAGATCTTGATCAGAATCGATTCGTACAATTGAACTATATTGTTCAATGCTGCCACATGTGAGATGTAAAAAGTAGTGTTACTGAACATGGCAGGCAGGCTTTTTATTTATTTATCTTTATTCACGGGGCAAGCCCCATACATTAAAAATTACAATGTGTTTATGGCTAGAAGCCTACAAAAATATAAACTTGATTACATAAAAAAATATTAAGTTATTCAATTCATTCAAATTTTAACAATGATTTTGATAAATTTTTTATTTTGTACAACGACAGTGTGTTTACCAGTCTACGATTTTATTACATAACATAAATATTCTATCAATAATTCTCTCTTTATCTCCCCGACGACAATTGTTAGGTTGAAAATCATAAACATTATGACGAAGGTTGCGGGGGGGTACATAAAAATTAAATTGACTCAATATTTCAGGTACATCAATTAAATTGACCAAAATTTTATACCCAAATATCACATCAGCTCTATCCATAGCTGATTCAAAATTTGAGATTTGAAATCTCTGATAAAGGGGAACTAAATTGTGATCTGTAAACGGAATTCTCATTCCAGTTCTATACCCTGCATACCTAATAAATACTCTATTGAGAGATTCTAACTTTTTTATCTCTCCCTTATCTTTGGGTCTCCAAATAGGAGAAGCATACATAACTGTTGAATACACAAAGGAGAAATAAAGTTTTCTAAATGTTTCAATGTTGTTAAACTTATTCGTAAACCTCCTAAGAAAATAGATTTTCTTTTGACCTTTTAGAGAAGTAAATTCGTAGTGCTGCTTAAAAGATAATTTGTCATCAAAAATTACAGCTAAATCTTTCGTAAAATTCACTTGATTTATAAGTTCATTACTAAGAGAATATGGAAGAAGCCAAATAGATCGTGATCTATCAAACCTAATGTGGAAGCATTTATTTACGTTGTTATTCAATCTATTAGCTACACACCAATTATTAAAGCTATTTATGTCATATTGCAATTTATCCATATCCTCGTAGGAGGTGATTTCTCTAAAAATCTTTGCATCATCAGCGAACAACAAAATTTTACAATACAGGATTTGTTCTATCACATCATTAATAAAAATGAGGAAGAATAAAGGGGCCAAATGAGTCCCCTGTCCTACTCCCGAAAGAACACTGATTCAAAAAGAGTAGACTTTTCATAATTTAAAAAAATAAGGATACGTTCGATTGACACCAAACGTGCTTTCCGTCGACTAAAAAATCAAACTTCAAAGAATAGAAAATTCTTTACTGAAGACTTTTCTGTGAAGAATATCGAATGGAAAAAATTTTCAAATTTCGGGATTTCGGGGGGGCCCGGGCCCCCCGGCCCCCTCCCCTGGATACGTGCCTGACTCCTACAAACACAATCTATTATAATTACATGTATGAGTGCTCACCAGCTACACTACTACGTACTAAGATTAGTTAAAAGAGAAGAAAGACAAAAAAGACATGAACAAAATATAATACACAGAATGATACAATGATATAGAATAATAACATAACTTATATATCAGTACATATTTTACGACATTCAATTTAAAATTACAGCCCTAATCTGCCTCACTGAAGTAGTGAAGAGATCTATATCACATTTCTTTATCATTTCATTACACTCACTCAACATTCTATTCACAGGGGAAACACCTACAGGCACACATTGGAATCGACTTCTTTCCCTGACTCTCAAACTGATCTTTGGAACTCTGAATGACATGCTGTTAATTAGAGAAAATTTCTTATACTCCAAGTTGTTGACAACATTGTATATAAACAACACATCATTCAGGTCTCGTCTGACCTTCAATCTCACCATCTCAAATTCAGCTAACATACTCCTATAAGAAACCATATAGGGATAGGTTTCGTGTGCTCTTAAATATAGATATCTTAGGAATCTCTTTTGTACTCTTTCAATCATGTCAACATGAACAGCGGTCCGTGGCGTCCAGATAACTGAAGCGTATTCCAAATTAGGTCTTACCAGTGAATTGTACAATGTTATTATCGATTTGATATCTTTGAAATACAGGGTATTTCTAATTACGAAACCAAGAATCTTGTATGAATGATTCACAATGTTTTCATAATGCTGAATAAAGTTTAAGTTTGTTTGAAAGCATACTCCAAGGTCCCTACAGCTACTCACCCTACTCAACAATGAAGAATCTATCATATAGTCAAACCTCATGACCTGTCTTCTGCGCGTGAAGGACAATACATGACACTTGATAATATTTATCGACATTCTATTTTCGCTAAACCACTGAAACACAGAACTCAAATCACTCTGCAGTCGATGACAGTCATCAGCAGATGATACGTGTCTAAACAACTTGAAGTCATCGGCAAAAAGGAGGCTTTGTGAATGCCTCACACGATCAGGCAAGTCATTTTTGAAAATTGAAAATAGCAAGGGTCCAAGGTTACTGCCCTGTGGCACCCCGGAGGTCGCCATGTACCGCTCAGATAGTTCCCCACCCACTTTAACCTGCTGAGGTCTCATGGTAAGATATGATTTCATAAATTTACATGTATCCGATGAAAAACCAAATTTGCCCAGTTTAGCAACCTGCAATCCATGGTCAACCCTATCGAAACCTTCGCACAATCTGTCAACACAACATCCAACTGTTCTCCATTATCTATAGCCCTAGCAGACGCCTCCGCCAGAATGGTTAGGTTGGTAACGGTTGAGGCACCCGGTAGGAAGCCATGCCGCTCAGGGCAAATATATATATATATATATTTATATATATTTATATATATATATATATATATATATATATATATATATATATATATATATATATATATATTATTATATAATGTAACTGAAAATTTACAGTTTTCGCAATTCTTCCTTCATCTGTGCTATAAGACGTTGCTTCGTACCAAATTTTGAGATTCTGAGTTCAAGGGAAGTAACCTGTAGGTTTTGATTCCCTTGCGAGTGGCTTGGAAGTTTCACAGCTCCTAGGGACAGTAGACCTGAGTATTTGATATAAAGTCCAGCTTGATACCTCCACGCGTTCCCGAGAAAAAGGGTCTTGACATACAGACAGACGGACGGACGGACAGACAACAAAGTGATTCTATTAGGGTTCCGTTTTTTCCTTTCGATGTACGGAACCCTAAAAATAGGAAAAAAAATAGCGTATCACGTACGAATACGCGGTTTCTTAAATGCTTGTTTTCCCGAACATTGGATATTCCGGAGAGATCTCATATAATTACAGTCAGAGCGATGGATTTAACTCCTTTAAAGGAAATCGAATCTGATAACCACTTTTGCTTCCTCTCACAGCAACTTTGACAGGTATCTCAAAAACTAATCTAAATTGAAAAAGAGTTGAGTAGACATAAAAAGCTTTAAAATAATGTATATATATATATATATATATATATATATATATATATATATATATATATATATATATATATATATATATAAAATTTCCGTGTCACAATGTTAGTTACCTTACTCCTCCAAAACGGCTTTATTGATTTTTACCAAATTTTATAGGCATATTCAGTAGGTCTGAGAATCGGCTACTATTTATTTTTCATACCCCTAAGTGATAAGGGTTGTTCACCCTTAACATTTTTTTTCAATTTTTCGACAAAATTTTTTGTTTTTATTTTTCTATAATGTGGAATTAAAAAATACATACAACCCTAAATTTTTACCCTTTTATCACCAACCCCTAATTTTTAATAGCCATTTTAGTAATTTAATCATTTTTCATCCCGCTCGATAACTGATCAATTATCGTCTTTTTTGTAAATATTTTTCACTCTATTTCGATTAAAATTTCCCTGAGCTTACGGCAAATCTAAAATATAAAATTCTCAGATAGATTGATAGATAGATATATGTATATATAAATATATATATATATATATATATATATATATATATATATATATATATATATATATATATATATATATATATATATATATATGTAATACTCTCCTGTAGTCAGTCTTGATAATGAGTTCATAACTCGAAACATGTCGACTTTTCGTTACTGCTAAATACAGTATCTAAATATTTTTTATACTGTGAAACATAAGCCAAGTGTTTTTATTTTAAAGTTTATACCTTATAATTTATTTTCTAATTTTTATTACAGTTTGCTATCAAATCGTGGTTCTTTAGTACATAGTAGTTTATTTTCTTATATATAATAATAACCGCAATGCACTTAGCGCGAAAAATACGACCTTAGTGACAGAGCTCTGCTGTTCAAACGTTTTTCTTCTATCTAGCTGTTAAAATATAACACGCTTTCATTAGACCTAGATTTTCATCTGTTTAGTTCTTTTTCTGTAATAAAATTTTTCTTTTGTTCCTATATTTTTCACTTTTAGTATTCATTGTCCCTGATTTACATATGCATGTATTATATTGGATATCATAAAAAAATTTTTTAAGCTCAACTTACCTATATTTAAATTTTCGAGGACTTCTTCTTTTATCTTTACTATTGTGATACTGGGGACAAGCATATCCTTGTCTACATAATCTAGGAGGTCTTTTGCATGGCTCAGTTTTATAATTTGATAAGACATAATTTGTATCTGAAAAAATCATGTATCAAAATGTATATAAATAGAGGACAAATCATTCTCAATACGGAAATAAGATGCTGCCTTATGCTCTACAATACATTTATTATACATGAACTACAAATCCATATACCACATATTACCCTATATTTCAAAATATGTTCACCACATAGTTTTGATCAAAGAAATAAAGTACTATAATGTCGAACAATTTAACAAATATTCACTGCAATATTGAAACTTTCAATATCATATATAAATTGATTGGGAGTTAAGTATTATGTATTTAATTCAACTTAGATTATAAATTATAACCCATACTTTGTATGAAGTAGTAATATAGTTAAATTATTCTATTATTCTACATTGAAAATTTAATGATTGTATAATTGTATGCATAGTTATAAACAATCACATACCTTGCCACTTAGGATCCTCATTCATTAAATTTCTTTCTTTATCCAAAGCATTAGGGCCATTAGCTGAACAACTACCTTCAGCTTCTGCAGCTTCTAAAGCCTGTATTTCTTTAATATCATAAACTGGTGGTCGATGATCATGACTACCATGAGCAAAAGCACAATGCAATCCATTCTTTACACAATAACCCCTAGAATCTGTATCATGTACACACATACAAGTTTTATAATACCTTAAGTGATATCTTCTTTCAGTATCTCCCGCTGTACGATGAAGAAACGGACAACTGAAAAAGAATCTTTAATGTTTACAAATTACACTCAATAAACTCAAAGAAATAATATTGCGGTTTTTTCCCTCGACCGATAGGGCCGTTATACGGTTATACTAAACAAAATTTAAATGTCAAGGACTTTGTGATTTTTTGGAAAAAAATTTTCGATTAAGCAGAGATATGCACAGTAAATGTTCATTGAAATTCGCAAAAAATTTGAAATTGCGCCATAAAAATGTCACACCCACAAGTCAAAATTTGACACTTCATTAACCAAAAAAAATGGTTCACTTACTCATCTCCATCAGGACAAATGCCAGTTGTTTCATCGTATTTTGTGCAATAATTATCTGCGCTATAATTAAATGTTCCATCTCTACGTCGCACTGGACGTCGTCTCCTTTGATTCATAAAATGCCAATGAAAACAGGTGAATGGTCTATGTTGTGTACATTTGTGTTGTAAGAAAAGCGTACATTGCTCTACGCGAAATTCCTTCAAATATCTGGAAAGCAAGTCATATAAAAGGGAGTATGGCATATGAAATCACAGGAAATTTTTTAATCATTATTGCAGAAGTACTTAAAAGGCTTCATATTCAACTTACGAGTAATGATTTGGCTTTTCTGTCTGAGCTGTCAACAAAGGCTTAGACTCTGACGGCATTTTGTATTTACTGACGCGCAATTCTTCAGCGCAGGGCACGCTCGTTATAAACCAATAAAAAAATTTGGACCCCTTCACGTGATTTCTGCACTTCCAGAATATTTACTTTTCAAGGACATTAGTGTTTTGGTAAAGTTGTTAAAACTAAAATAAATTAACCCTAAACTTATGCATTTAGATTGTTGTCTATTTATCACATAAATCTGATCAGCACTAACAAATTTTCCCGCGAATTAATTGGTAGTGGATAATAGTTGATATTTTTATGGCTCATTCAAAATTAAAGGCCCCATTACAGTAGATAATTGTTAATTCGAATATCTTGCAGTTATTTGAAGTCCGCAAATAAAATATGAAGATTTTTAATAATGAAAAGTAATTGAAGTAGGGTATGGGCATTTGAAGTATCAAAAATATGGGTTTAAAGTAGGAAAGATACATAAAATAATAAACAGAAAAAATAAATAAATTTTAAAAATAATTCATGAAAAACTATAGAAAATTTTGATTTATTTTATGGAAAACAGAAATGTTAAATAGTTAAAAAGTATTATTGGATTTGAAATATATACTGAGGTTTGTTGTATTGCAAGTAATGCCAATAACTTATGTAAAAAAGAATGCAGGTTTTCTAAAGTACGGGACATAATGCTATTATTTAATGTACCTATATGTTATATTTTAACTCAATATTTCCAGTAGGTAAGTATAAAGAAAATTAGGTAATCACATTAATTTTCAAGATGATTCTCATTGGTAGAGAATGATCATTAAAATGTTCTAAAAATGAGAGGTTACTCTCAAACTCAAAGCATCAAATTCAGAGCATCAAACTCAAAGCATACAACAAAAATTAAAATTTTAAATTCTTTAGAAGTTTAGATATTTAAAGTCACTCTACAGAATGTTCCGCCGACGATATACAAACTGTATAATTTTTAAACAAAAGTTTGAGCATCGTCATTCAAATGTACAATAGTTTTGTCAATTTCTAAAAAAGTGTTGCATATCATTAATATTTTTCAGTTGAAAATTTGCTGCATTTTATTACACTTGAGATACTTTTTGAGAAGCAATATTTCAATGAACTAACATTATTAGTATAAAATTGAAAGTTGAAAATCAGATGATGGAAATCGAAATTTTAAATTTTTTAAATTTTTGAAGAATTGTGTTGAAAAATTTATAAGGTTTCTGAATATTTGTAGAGGTTACACATTAATAAGTACTATTTTGCTAGTATATATATATATATATATATATATATATATATATATATATATATATATATATATATATATATATATATATATATATATATATATAAGTATATATATATATATATATATATATATATATATATATATATATATATATATATATATATATATATATATATATATATATATATATATATATATATATATATATATATATATATATATATATATATATAGTACGTATTTATTCGATACTCTAGTTGAATAATCATGGTAATCTGAATTTTTAGGGTACTGGAGTTCGGTCAGCTTGATATATGTTAATTACTTTATACATGATAATACATAGAAGATTTAATATTCTATATTTTTTGAAACACGGTCTACACGACTCTTGTTTTTTCAAGTTGAACAATAATCTGATAATTCTTTTCTGTTTTATAAAAACCTTCATCCAATGTACACAATTTTTTCCAAAGCAAAATATTATAATTCAAGTGACTGAAAATTAAGGATTAGTATACTGTCAAGAGAATCTGCATGTCATACACCCGTCTCAGCTGATAATAGTTAGATATTCTGGCACTTCCTTTGATCCTAGTAAAAATTGTAACGGTCCCAAAACAGAAATTTGCGGCACACCTACATCTATATCGAGAGCTTCAGAAATGATCTCAACCAGGGCCGGATTTATGAATTTGCCGCCCATGGGCCCAAAGCATTTCGCCGCCCCCGCCTCCCAAACGCTACATAACACTATTTGAATATTAATATCTCGAAAATAAATTTGAATAACATCTTAATAATGTCATAGCTTTATATAACCTGACTAACTATGACCTAGGAATAATGCTAATTAGTACTTTGTTATGTGGAATATTTGCAGAGAATCTATGATTTCCTTTTACACCTCAATATATCGTTTTAAATGTTAAACTAAATATATTACAATTATTGTTATCATAATTAAAGAAAAAGTTACATGTTTCGTCACTTATTGCCGACGAGATTAAAAAAAATCAATTTTGTTTTTTTCAAAGTGGATTGTAACATCTGGAAATTGAGAAATAAAAAACGAATCAATGATAAAACTGTTTATTGAGAGCTAAAACATTCAATTCATAGTGAAACTTTTCAAAGTTTAAACTCAAGTTTTCAGATTTTTTACGCCTTATTAGCGAATGTATCAATTACATCATTAAAGTCAAGCTTACACGTCAAGTCTTTCTCTATGGCTAAAACAGCTGAGTTAACTAACCTCTTCTTGCCAACAGTTTATCTTAAATAATTATTTACTCGTAAATTAGTAGAAAATGAACGTTCTGCTGCACAGTTGCTGGATGGTGCACACAAAAACATCTTAAGAGCTACCCTTATTTACATTTGGATATAAGTCCTGGAGATCTTCTGACAAAATATATCTGTTCAATTGAGACAGCGACATTTCTTCTGTACTAGATGTCTTTTCTCTGCACAGACATTCAACAATAACAAAAAAGGAGCTTCAATGTCCGTTGAGTGATTAGTGTATAAATCTGAGTGAAAACAAAAATTCTGTATAAAACGCTCTTGATTTCTTAGCAAAATTTAACTGGCCTTCAAGTTTTGCCGCCCCTAAAAACTTGCCGCCCTGGGCCCGGGCCAACAACACCGAGAATATAGGGCATCAACACCGAGAATATAAGGACCAGAGACTCTGACGTCAGAGCCGCGTGACGTAGGCACAGCGAGGTACAAGCGAATTCAGCTTCACCGGTTAACCCTACTTTTTCCATTTCCGTTTTCCCACGGATGAAGTAATGTCTGCTAAATGGGTGGCAGCTATTCACAGGAAAACTTTTTCTCCATTAAAGTTCTCTAGGGTCTGCGAATTACATTTTGCCAAGGAAAATATAATCACTTGTTCCACTGCAACGGATTCCAAAACCGGCGAGTATAATTACAACTGTTAGTTTAAAAATTCCTAGACTAAAACACGATGCTGTGCCCACCAAACTCCCAACTTGTCCTTCTTATTTATCAAAAACAATTAAATTTCGTCTGAGTCGTGATGTAAAACTCCGCGAATTAGAAAATAAAAGTTTTGCGAATGCAATTAGAAATAGTAAAATCGAATTTGAAGCTTGTGAGAAAAGATCTTCATATTATGATTTTGCACATTTTCCTAATGTTTTAAACTCATTTCAACTGCCTAAAGGTTGGTTAAAAATAAATGATACTAGTAAAGTCACATTATTCAGATTGAAATATTCTCCTGGGTCTGTTATGACGTACTCTGTGCCTAATAATAAGCTCCGATTTAAAAGTCGAAACATTTTTATATGAATGCGAAATACAAATACTGCGAAAAGACCTTAAACCTGATTCGAAGACTCCCTTTACTTCCCATAATATAAGTGAAATCAAACATTGATTATATGCATAATAATATATATGCATAATAATTGATATGCATAATATCGACAAAAACGCTGAAAAACTTCCTGAGAAAAGCGATGAAATTGAAAAAGTTGTAAAACATATTTCCAGTTTACCTATTAGATTCATTGGCGTTGAATATGTTAGATGTTGAGGACAGTTTCCAAAATAATTCATCTTTAGCTGGAGCTTTAGCTTTTTTATCTGAGCAACTGAAATTACGTACATCGAACAAGGCAAGATATCGGTATTCGAAACATTGTCCCAAAGGCGTTATCGTACGAATAGTTTTGGTGGTAATGGTATTTGCTTTGAAATTTCGTTTTTCCATAATAACATCGAATGGGGTACAAAGAAGTGCTCAGTTGACGACTGGTACTCTCTTTAAACCGAAAGCCCTTCAAAAATTTCAAAAAACCTAATGCTTTAGCGGTTCGCGTTATCCAACGCACAACGATGTGACTTCGGGTCTGCCTGCCTGTTGTGACGTCACTCGACAGCCTCGAGTCCTTAAATTCTCGGTGTTGATGCCCGGGCCCATGTGGCCCATGCCTAAATCCGGCCCTGATCTCAACAACTTGTAATGTAATTTCTGCTTATCAATTTGAATAATTTATGTAGAGTTAAGAGGCTTTTATAATGAAATTATGTATCGGGTTGATTACTAAAGCGACATAACCGTTTTTAATATTTCACATTTTCACAGGAAAACATCAAATAATGTTTCAATCCTCTTCTGCAGAGCAGCCTGCTCCATTTTGCATGAACGCATTGTTCTATTTCCTAACCTATTATTTTCAAATATGTTATTATGCCGAGATGTTCTGAAATTCTCAGAAAATTTTAAAAATGTAATTTTACAAATGAGACAGAAACATAAGTCAGACCACTGGGTGAGTGAATTCAAGCGAACCAAATTAACGAAATTTTCATTAAATTCACCAATTGGATTTAAATTAATGCTGCAGCATTGTTTTCCTAATTAAATATTGGAATATTCCAAACAATTTGTGGATAACAGGTAGATGGTAGATCTATTTCCACACGAATATTATGAAGTAATAAAATGAAGTATTTATCTAAATGTAAAAGTTCTTAGTAATGATGAAATATTCTCTCAGATAAAAAACATTAGTTTCAGTCAAAAGCTAGTTATACTTAGAATGTATTCATAGAATAATTATTAGCTGTTTTTGAAATAACAATTAAGTTATAGTCGTAGAAAAGTGAAAGAACACTCACCCAGAAATGTCTCAATATACTTCAGAAAGATACTTATATTTGTAAATAAATCATATTATGTTAATTTTTGCATAGAAAGTCTTCAACCATTATACACCTATAAAAATTTTTCAGTCTGTTGTGAGGAAAAAGGTTCACCCTAAAGATAAAGCCTTGGAACACTTTGATGATTTTTATAATCAAGTTTTTGGAAAAAAATGGTCAGAAATAAGAGCTGGTTTATTGGGAAAACAAAAATATGTAGCAGTTGTTAACAATTATTCGGATTCTTCAGATATTTGTAAAAAGTTGGAATATGATGGTGCTCTTAATATCAGAAAATTATTTGTGTTGGAAAAGCAATATATTGAGGAGCGATATGCAAAAAGTAAAAAACTTCGGAACTTGTTGAAAATTTGGGAAAAAGATAAAAAGTTGGAAACTAATTTGAATAAGGAATCTAATGAGGAGACTGAAGAAATCAAGAAGAGCTTTGAAGATATGTCACTGGAAAGTAGTTTGAAAAGAGCAGAAATAGATTCAAATCGAATTATTGATGTAAGACATGCTTCATCTTCTGAAGTGTTGCAAGAATTCGTACCTGCAACAGAAATAAAAGGTAAAGAAGATTTCATACCTGAAACAACTCACTATGAATACTATGATCAAAATACAAATCTCACTGTAAGAATAGAAAGGGAGTTCGATATGCACTATCCTGAAAATTTGAATGTATATAGTTATGAAATTGAAAATGATTCTAGTTTTAAATCTCCCCATAAAGGCTCTACCGAAGTTTTTGATTATTATTTAATGGATGGTGGTTCAATTTTACCAATATTAGCGCTTGATTTAAGACCAAACAATACTTTTCTGGATATGTGTGCAGCCCCTGGGGGAAAAAGTTTGTTGGCACTACAAACGCTTTATCCTAGTCTTATTACTTCCAATGATTGTAGTAAATCCAGAGTGGATAGGATATATAATGTTTTTAATCAGTTTTTATTTGATTTTAATAATAATTTTCTGAAAACAAATAAAATTATTTTGAGTCAAAGGGATGGACGTTTCATTAAAAGTGATTCCTATGATAGGATATTGGTAAGTAAACTTAGAAACAATCATTAAATTTTTTGTGACTGTGGCTATCAGTAGTCAGGTCTGCTTATATATTGTGATAAATCATTTTATAGTCAAACTTCTGAACATTTAGAGAAAAGATTGAAAGCACACAAATATGCAAACATTCAAACTACAGCACTAATCAAACATAGAGGTAATGAAAAATCATAATTTCAACTTAGATTGAACCAAAAATTTAGAGAAAGATAATAAATCTAAAATTTGAGGAATGTTTCATATTAGAAAAAATTTAACTAAAGTCATAAATTAAAGAATTGATATGAAACATTTAAGAACAATATACCTATATATTATATAGATAAAAATTTTTCTTGTAACAATAAACAATATAAATAAAAACACAATTGACCCAATAAACACAAACAATCCAACTTGTTGAATTACATCTACTTCACTAAGCACCCCTACTTCCAAGCAGACAGTTTTTTTAAGTTCATGAATGTCAAAGTGATTTTGCTATTTCAAAAGATTTGAAAAAACTTATAAAATTTATTTTCAAATATCCATATACCTATATATATATATATATATATATATATATATATATATATATATATATATATATATATATATATATATTTATATTTATGTACATATTTATTTGTTTCCACAGTTATTGAGGTACAATAAAATGAAAATATGTCAGCACAAAATAATTTCAGGAATCTACACATATTGAAGAGCAGTACTCATAGAATTCATCAATAGTATAAGGTTCACATTCCATTATAAATTTTTTTATCTTATGTTTGAAATCTGATAAGGTACAGTATGCTCTAGGCAATCTATTGTAGAGCTTTAGGCACATGAATTCAACCTGGTTTTGGGTTAAGGAAAGATGACATTTTAGCAGAAAATAACAATCCATCTCTCTAGTATTATTATGAATTTCGTATTTCTCAAACAATTCTCCATGCTTTTGCACGAACATTATGCATTTATGTATGTAAATACCAATTAATATAATGTATATATATATATATATATATATATATATATATATATATATATATATATATATATATATATATATATATATATATATATATACAAATACATACATATTTGAATAATAATTCTCAAAACATTTTAAATATACTCTTTTAGGTGGATGTTCCATGTACCACAGATAGGCATTCATTGAAGGAGAATGACAATAATATTTTTAAACCTTCCCGAATTAAAGAAAGACTGAAATTACCTGAACTCCAAAGCCAATTGCTGTTCAATGCCCTATGTCTGGTCAATAAGGGAGGTATAGTCGTTTATTCAACATGTTCCTTAAGCCCTATTCAAAATGATGGAGTAATTCATATGACATTGAAGAAAATATGGGAAGAAACTAAAATAGAAATAGTAGTAAAGTGAGTTTTCTCAGCCTGTAGATTTACGATTTAAGAATATTGTACATACCGTTGTATGGGTTCGTTCCAAAAAATGCTAAATTACATAAAACCATTTTTCATTATAAAACCAATAAAATTTCATATATATATTTTACAAGTAGTATATGGTTTTGGTATCATATAGTATAACAAATTTTATTTTTTATCGCATTCTTTTGAATTCATTAATGATAATTGTTTCAAGTTGTAGTAGTTATAGTAATGAAACATAAATTAGAATTAAATTATTTCAATGTATGTATTCATGTTTTATTAATTTAAAACTTTAAAAAGAAGAAATCCTTGTAAGATGGGGATCAAAACTCTAAAAAAATCTAAAATAATATTATTTCTCTTTAGTTTTAAAAAGCAGGAATTTCATGATTGACTCTTTCAATAGAAATGTTTTGATTTTCAGAGATCTTTCTCCAGCATTATTGCAAGCAAGATGCTTGTATCAGTTAGCAAGTCCAAAAACAATGAAATATGGCCACCTTGTGTTGCCTAGTACTGCTCAAAATTTTGGACCAACATATTTCTGTAAATTACAGAGAATTGATTGATAACAGCCGATCTGTCAAAGTGAATTTCCGTCATCATCCAGAAGCAAATAAACTGGTTTTGAAACTTGTGAAGTATTCTTCACTATTTTAAATTTACATGATATCATAGCCTACAATGTAAAATATAAAGTATGCTTATGAAATAAACTATTAATTTTATTAAAATAAATGATGTTATGCAAAATTGGCTATTATTGATTCAAAGTTTTGCTAACTAATATTGATGTTGTTTTTTTTTTAATGCTTTGGATATGAATTTTCTCTTAGATGAAGTTGTGTGACTATGTGACTGCTTGTTTGGAGATGAGATATTTAGGTTAAAGTTAAAGCTCTTGTAAAAATTTATTTGACTTCCAAGTTCATTAGATTTTTGCAGGTCATAGTGATGGCGTGGAAAAAATATAGAGTATTGTGTAGCACCAGCGATCCTAAAGAAGTGTGTGATGAATTCACATTTTATATTAGTATAAACGTTTCAGTCACT
>JARQZK010005202.1:102500-132500 GCA_030704885.1 Cynegetis impunctata
TCCATTTAACCGCGTTCATGGGCTACAAGGCTGGTATGACCCACGTGGTCAGGGAAGCAGATCGTCCTGGATCTAGTAAGTAATTTTTCGACCGTTAAAGCTGTAACTTTTGTCTTTGCTCTATAGCACGTTTCAAAGTATAAAATATATGCGACTTTTACACACGTATTTAAGCTTATTTTGGCCTGAAAAAGCCGATTATGAAGTCAGATTTTGTCGCTGGGTCATCTTTTTTTCAAAAACTTGAGCTGACCTGACTTTGTCTAACCTTACTAACCTAACCTCCGAAAAAATATGAATTTGTTTATAAAAAAGACAATGTTTTTGATAATAAAATTCATCTATTTCATGAATTCTCTACTTCTATGAGGTTAGGTTAGTAAGGTTAGAAAAAGTCACGTCAGCTCAAGTTTTTGAAAAAAAAAAAAGATGACCGAGCGACAACATCTGACTTCATATTCGGCTTTTTCAGGCCAAATTAAGCTAAAATCCGAAATTTCAAGAGAATCCGGGGCAGTCTGTTGTAAAGTCGATATTTACCTAATTTAATTAAAAAATTATTTGACCTATTAGTATTGTTTTTGTAGTTTCGTATTAAAGTTAGGTAATATAAAATGATGCTCTTCAGCCAAAAGGATTATGAATACTTTGATTTTGACATACTTGTACTGATGAAATAATTAAAAATCAGAATTTTTATTCCAATGCGATAGATTTGTTTCAAGTTATTTTTTGATTCTTTCTAGAGATCAATAAGAAGGAGATTGTTGAAGCAGTTACAGTTCTGGAAACTCCTCCAATGATGGTGGTAGGAGTTGTGGGATACATTGAAACACCTCATGGACTTAGAGCCCTAGCAACTGTTTGGGCTGAACATTTATCTGAGGATTGTAGAAGGCGTTTCTATAAGAACTGGTATGTCTAAATATTTTGAACAGTTTTATGTAAACTTCTAAATTCTTCTATTCAATTTGTTTTCCAAACACAATACTGGTACGTGATGAATAACTCTAATGATTTTCCTTCTGGAAAATATGACATATAATGAGGACGTAATTCTGACACCAGCTTTTCATATTCGTTTCAAATGTGTATAATTATAAATCATTCATTTAAAAAATATATATGTTGATGTTTATATTTGCTTATTGCATTTTTCATTTAGAGACGAGTAGAAACTAGTGTAATTCTAGAGTTACTTCCACAGTTGAGCTATTTTGATGAAATTTCTGTTATATCTATATTGCTTGATTACATTTTTGTTAAAATTAAGCAAACTTCACATATTTTTACCTGCTTGTATTGTATTGAATTCATGAAATAGTTATATTTTATTTTTCAAAATCAAATTCATATATTCCACAAATTTGTTACTTTCTTGAACTCTACAATCGGTTAGCAAATAGTTGTTAATCATGTTATGTTTGAATATTTGTGAGAATTTACACTAAAAGTTATTTCAGTCCTCCAATGGCAACATGAGGACTTTAATTCATTTAGTTTACCGAGAAAAACTTTCAAAACTCATTACGAGTTGTGGAGTTTGATCGAGGTACAACTAGAGGGTGAAGTCTCCTCTTAACAATGAGGCAGCCCTTTATTGTCCTTGCAGGTGAAAGGCAAATTACTTCTCGTTGTTCATTAAAAAACTGTTACACTTCATGAATTATGGTGAAATGCAGGTACAAGAGCAAGAAGAAGGCTTTCACCAAGGCATCCAAGAAATGGTCAGATGATTTGGGCAAAAAATCCATTGAAGGTGACTTGAAGAAAATTATGAAATACTGCAAGGTCGTTAGAATTATTGCACACACTCAGGTACTTTTCATTTGTTGTCTATTTTTCATATATATATTTTTTTGAAATAACTAAAATTATATTTCAAGGTCATAAATATTTTTATTTAAGTATTATTGAGTAAATAATTTTCTGCTGCTTTATAACATACATTATAATGTTGATATGCAGTTGAGAATGATTTACAAGTGTAATAAAGATGAAAATTAGAATGAATTATCTTTTTTTTGTGTCCAATATTGAAAGCTTCACGAGTGGAACTCTATGGAATTTTAAGTTTTCATCAAAAAAGACATTCTTTTATAATCCAAAGCAGTTTTTGTTGAAAGGCATTTTTTACTCAATAGTTTCGCCTATTCTTTTTAAATATAAAGCATTTCGTATCTTTGTTATTGAAGCATTATTATATGTCATAATTTTGTTGCTAGTAGAAGTACCAGTTAATCTCAATTGAATTTTCATTGACTGTATTATTTTCTGATTTAACAATAAATTCCTCTAGTAACAATTAGATAATACATTAGTTGCGTGTTTGCATACAATATTGTCAGTATGTCTGTACTATACTATAATTAAAACATGAAATTATCTGACTGTTTATCAACATTGTCGGCAGTTTCATAAATAAATTATTTTCAGTCTGTTCAAATTACCATTGCCATGTTTTATTGACACGATCAGTTTAGGGGCTTACCCCCCGGCTGGCGGCACGGCGTCTCTTTTGATGGGGCTCTCGCTGCAGTGTCATAGAAAATGTGCCCTTCGGGAGGCGCAGTGAGCATATTCCTTTTCGTTCTGTAGTCCCTGGACAATGACAGTGGGATAAACCATGCTTACTACATTTCAAAAATACATTAAAGTTTTTAGTTAATCAACATTTAATTTTTAATCAAGAATTTTGTGTTTACTCAGTTTACTGATATATATTTTCTTGATTATTTTATATTCACATGAAATTGAATTGGTTCATCATTTGTTATACTCTTGTTCAGATGAAATTGTTGAAGCAACGACAGAAAAAAGCACACATCATGGAAATCCAATTGAATGGAGGTACAATTGCAGATAAAGTTGAATGGGCACGTAAACGTTTGGAGAAACCCATTCCTATATCTGAGGTGTTTGCTCAGGATGAGATGATTGATTGTATTGGTGTTACTAAGGGTAAAGGATACAAAGGTATGTAAATTTGTTCATGTTTTGAGTTCATTATTTTAGTATTTTTTCTCCAATTTAGTTTTGTGTTGCTAACTCATTCTGAACATATTTGAGTTTTTGTTATAACAAAAATTATCACTAATGAGTGATTCATTAATTTTGGTCTCCCGATTGATCTGCGTTATACTTGAACTTCTTCGCTTCATATTTAATTCACCGTTCTTTTTGTGTTACTGATCCTTTACATGAATTACTACTTTAAATGTTTTTCTACAATCATTAAATATGGATCAATTTGCACAAGATTCATGAAATTATTGTTGATACAGCTTTGTTATCGTACTACCATATTGACATATAAATATGTAAAATTAAATACAAACTAAAATCGTAAATACAAATGGACAGACAAATTGAATCGGTGATTGTTGAAAGGATACTAAGTCCATTTTTCATTGAAATTGTATTTGATATGGGTTTCTATACCAAATTATATCCCCGACCGTTTGGTGTTGAAAGGAATCAAGTCCCACTCTAGGGAGCACTAATAATACGATTGAAAGGTACTAAGTCGCGGACTTGATTCCATTCAACTCTGAATAGGAGGTTGAAGATGAATAATTTGTTGTGTTTTTGCTTCATAGTAGGTACTTGTTTATCATTTGGTATGTTTGTGAGAATTATTGTTCATTTCTATGTGTTATTTCTCCAATAAAGTATATTAGTTTAATCATAACTACTCAATTTTGTTTTACTGATTGTTGAATGGAACTAAGTCCTTGCTTTAAAAAAATAATAAAAAATACAAAAATTGGAAATAATAATAATTTCTCTGTAGATAAATGATTCCTCACCCATTTACTTTTATTACGCTGACCGTATGTATCAATGAAATGAAATAAATAACTTTTAAACATATTTTTTCAATTCACTCAAAACTTTCATTTTTGGACTTAGTACCCTTTCAACAATCACCGATTCAATTTCAATACATGTATTTTTATGTCTATGGAAATAAACAATTTGAAGCAAATGAAGGAAATTATTTTTAAACTGGAAAATTCCTGTTTATTCTGTTATAACAGATAATCACAGTCTGAAGAAATTATCATTTATATATTAAAATATTAGGGGTATAATGAAAAAATTAATTCTATCTCAAAATATTGAATAGCTTCAGTTCAGTTCGAATTGTAATTGTATACACGAATTTAAATGATTTATTATTGTGATGACATAACATGGATGTGCATTCTGATCTTTTTTATGAAACTTTCCATGCTGCCTTCCTACTGAAAAACTCCTTAATTAAGGAAAATTCCTGTACATTCTATTATAACATATAATCACAGTCTGATGAAATATAAAATCACAATTGTTATATGAATAGTAGTAATTCTGTCTTAAAGTATTGAATTAATTTAAGTACCTTTGAATTTTAATTGTAATTATTGTATACAAGATTTCAAATTATTTATTATTGTGATGACACAACATGGATGTGCATTCTGATTTTTTTGATGAAACTTTCCATGCTGCCTTCCTACTGACAAACTCCTTAATTATCTGAGATAATTTGGAAACTTTGACAACGAATAAGAAAGATTTAATTTTTTCATAGGAGTCACCTCAAGATGGCACACAAAGAAATTACCACGAAAGACCCACAAGGGTTTGAGAAAAGTCGCCTGTATTGGAGCGTGGCATCCTTCCCGCGTGTCATTCACTGTGGCACGTGCTGGTCAGAAGGGTTACCATCATCGTACGGAAATGAACAAAAAAATCTATAGAATCGGTGCTGGTATCCACACCAAGGACGGCAAGGTAATTATGTTGGTTTTTTTTTTTTGTTAACATATTCATACGTACTGAATTCTGAATTGATTTCTTGAATTTGATAACTTTTTTGTTCCTGTAACAACATTATTTTTATGGCTATGGCAAATGAGTAATTTGTCTCTTGAATGAATAAAACATTACAATGAATTAATTCTTCAATCTATTAAGTCAACCTTCAACTAATAAAATTTAATATTTCAATGATGATTCTCCATAGAGCCAAAAGGATTATGAATAATACATGATTTTGAATGATAGGACTGATAATTTTCAATAAGGAAAATTTTCAGCATCTGAAAGTTGGAAATGATATTTAACGAGTTTCTTGCATTAGGTTATCAAAAATAATGCGTCCACGGAGTATGACTTGACGGAGAAGACCATCACCCCCATGGGTGGTTTTCCTCATTATGGTGAGGTTAACAATGACTTCGTCATGATCAAGGGTTGTTGCATGGGTCCTAAGAAGAGAGTAATCACTCTGAGGAAGGTGAGTTCTAATGAATCAGTTTATTGAAATATAACTCGGTTTTGTGTTATCTATGACATGCAAGGTTTCAGGGTTTGGAAACCTTTTTGATGGTTTTCTAATTTAATCTTTACCTTGCTAAATGAAGCTGTTATTTTCTTTACCCTTCATGCTATTGCAATGTGTTGTTGGGTCTGATGGATTACATACATGAATATGTTATTAATTCTGTTTTATGAATTTTCTGTACACTCGTGTAATCTTGCAGCTTCTGAACAAGCCCGCAGCGTGTGTTGACCAATTTTTTGCTCTTTGGGATAGGGAAGTTTATTTAAGGGACTGGTATGACAGGCGTTGATCACGTAGTCTGTCTTATTTATTGGGGTGATCTCTCTCAATCAAATTTATTCACGCTAGTAAACTTTGAGTTTAATGATTCAGATTGAAATTCAATGATTTTAATACTCTAATAATATACAGGGTCACTCACGGTGGATGGTAGGTTAGACGTTTACGGAGAACGGGACATGAGATTATTCTGAAAATTTGGTTACTTGGGTAATTTATTTTGCTCTATCGATCTAAAATAATAGTGGCGCTGCGACGTTGCCGCTTATACTTAAAAGTAGCAGCAACTATGAAATTTCAAATGAGACCCTGTATATTATTTAATTTTTTGCTTCTCTACCATTTTCCAATTGTTTTTGTATGATACTTCCCTATACCTATCTCCAGAGGTTTTCGAGAAATTAAATGGTTTCCTTATTTTTTTGTGCAAAACATAGCTTCAATTAAATGTTCATTGCTAAGGTATTCAGATTCGTAGGACGCTGAAATTTTAGGTGTAGTTTACCAAGTTCCGACGTATTAGGAATTTTCTAAGGACTTTGTTCTCCATTATACAGGGTCCTTCAAAATTTGCGATTTTAACGATAATTACAAAAATAGTAAAAAGTGCATTTTTTTAAATGTAATACCCTGTATATTATTAAATATCTCGAAAGAAAATTGAAATTTCTTTCAAATGACATATCATGTTCCTATACCTAAAAAGTCAGGTTTCCGAAATAAAAGCAAGTTTCTATAAAAATCGGATTATTTAGCCATATTTTGTATTAGGTAGCTATGAAATGTCAAGAAAGATGTCAGTATGAAAATTTGACAATTAGTCCATCAACATTAAAACGTTCGCGCGTTCATTAACGAAAATTTGATTTAAAAACAATCAAAATGGAAGGCAATAACTATTCTCATGAAGTTTTGATGAAGTTATTTATTGTACATGGTCAATTTGACCAAATAATAGCGCAAGAACATGCAGAAAATCCAATGAAATGTATACCTATTGACAATCAATAAACGAGAGAAAAATTGTACGTTTACAAAATAATTTTATCACTTATGTTATGTTATTTTACACATACAAATTTTGTCTCGTTTATTGGTTGTCAATAGGTATACATTTTATTGAATTTTCTGCATGTTCTAGCTATTATATGGTCACATTAACCATGTACAATAAATAACTTCATCAAAACTTCATGAGAATAGTTATTGCCTTCCATTTTGATTGTTTTCAAATCAAATTTTCGTTAATGAACGCGCGAACGTTTTAATGTTGATGGACTAATTGTCAAATTTTCATAATGACATCTTTCTTGACATTTCATAGCTACCTAATACAAAATATGGCTAAATAATCCGATTTTTATAGAAACTTGCTTTTATTTCGGAAACCTGACTTTTTAGGTATAGGAACATGATATGTCATTTGAAAGAAATTTCAATTTTCTTTCGAGATATTTAATAATATACAGGGTATTACATTTAAAAAAATGCACTTTTTACTATTTTTGTATTTATCGTTAAAATCGCAAATTTTGAAGGACCCTGTATAATGGAGAACAAAGTCCTTAGAATATTCCTTATACGTCGGAACTTGGTAAACTACACCTAAAATTTCAGCGTCCTACGAATCTGAATACCTTAGCAATGAACATTTAATTGAAGCTATGTTTTGCACAAAAAAATAAGGAAACCATTTAATTTCTCGAAAACCTCTGGAGATAGGTATGGGGAAGTAACATACAAAAATAATTGGAAAATGGTAGAGAAGCAAAAAATGAAATAATATATAGGGTGTCTCATTTGAAATTTCATAGTTGCTGCTACTTTTTAGTATAAGCGGCAACGTCGCAGCGCCACTATTATTTTAGATCGATAGAGCAAAATAAATTACCCAAGAAACCAAATTTTCAGAATAATCTCATGTCCCGTTCTCCGTAAACGTCTAACCTACCATCCACCGTGAGTGACCCTGTATAACTAACAATCATTCCATTTCACTTGAAGAATACCTAATCATTGTGTTTGGTTTGTTGTATGCATTATAATCTTGTAAAAGTTTTTATGAAACAGCAAGTGCCTTTGGTCCATGGTATACTTACCTCTGAAGTTACACTTTGTTTTACATGTGTTTGGTAACCTTCAGCTATCAAATTAGTAAATTATTGAAATAAAAAGGTAATATGCCTCCAGTAATCTTGAACTTTGAACAACATAAATGTGTGCTCTTTCTATAAGATTCTTCCAATCCCGAGCTTTTAATGTAAACGTCTGCTTCTTCCATGTTCCAATAATTCTGCAGTAATCAAAGAAATGTAATAGTAATGCATTTGGCAGGAAATTAAATTTTTTGAAATATTGGATAATTTAAACTGATTATTTTATTTAGAGTTATAAGTAGATTGCTTTAAATTCGAAGAAACTATTTATCATAATCCCCAGATATCGCCTAAAAAATGTAGTATCTACATTATTTTTCTTCTTTCAGTCATTGTTGGTCCATACCAAACGTGTTGCTTTGGAGAAGATCAACTTGAAATTCATCGATACTTCATCCAAATTCGGTCACGGTAGGTTCCAGACTGCTGCTGACAAAGCGGCCTTTATGGGTCCCCTTAAGAAAGACCGAATTAGAGAAGAAGAGAAAGCTGCAGCCGCCACAGCTACAGCAAGTTCATAGATGTTGAAATACTTTTAAAGATGTGATATAGTATCAATAAATTTGATAAAAGTCAAATAAAGTTTTTAAAAGTTGAAACTTTTTTATCATTATATTTTCCTAATGAAGCTATTGAACAATGGCGAAATGATGAGATTTTAACATCGGAATTTTATTTATCGTAGATACCGCCAATTGGATAATTTCCAATTACATCGAGAGAATTGCTAAGTGATGATACAGCTAAGAATATTTGATATTCTCATAAATGACAATACGTATGTGGTCAATTTTATTGCTAAATCCTGTAGTTATAATAATATAAGATTACATATTCAAATTATTTGTTTTCAAAAAAATAAAATTCATTAACAAAGTGTTATATTCCTAATGTTCTAAATTAATTTGAAATATTTGTTGTTCTATAGGACAAGACGAACATTATATATATATATATATATATATATATATATATATATATATATATATATATATATATATATATATATATATATATATATATATATATAAATTTATATGAAAGACTAAATAAAGTACACTTAGAGCCCTTTCAGACTTGGATACTGTATCCGAGATACGCGTATCCCAGATACAGAAAATACATGCGTTTATATGTACGTTTTCACACTGCATTCAGCATACCGTATCGCGATACTAAATTTCTGAATCTCGCTCATTCAGCCGCCGGCGACAGTATCCGAATCCGAGATACCGAATTATCATTGTGGCTTATGGACCTGTTCAGACTTGCATACTTTTGCGATTCAAAAAAGCACAATAGCATAGGGGTACAATATTTTTATTTTTTATTAGTAGAAGTAAAGTGGAATAGAACGGTTTTTCGATTGTACCATGGAGAATAAAGGTTTTGATAACGAGAAATTTATAAGTTTGGTAGAACCGAATTCTTGTATATGGGATACAAGTAATGAAAATTATTTCGACAGAAATATAAAACAAAAATGTTGGGTGGAAATTACCAAACAGATGTGTGAACATTTTGAAGAAATGACAATTGTTCAACAAAATGATAATGGTAGGTATATTTATAAAAGTAATTATACAGTGCATTCAAAAAGGAATGCATAAATTCATTAGCTTAATAAATCAAATTATTATATTATTAAAAATTCTCGAAACAAGACGATTATTTGTCGAAAGCTTAATGATTTTTACAATAATCATCTCAAGATGGATAACAAAAATTAAATGAAATATTTCAATAATATTGTTTATTAGCGATGAATAATGAGTTTATTCGTTAATTTATATTGCTTTTAAGTTTTTACGGATTGCAGGAAAACCCTTTAGATAAGCGAATTGATGTTTAATTTGTATTAATCAGTGTAATACTATCTAGTAACTATTCGCAAACTATCAAGTAAATTGTAAGTTACGGAAATAAATTATACATGGTACACTGTAGTTAGGGCCCAGAAATATAATATACCACAGCATAGCGCACTCTTCAATGTCAATTTCATAAAAAGCACCGTACAGCACTGATATTGTACTCATAAAATTTATTTACAAAACTATATTCTAACAAAAGTATCTTGACTGTATCTGGCCCAAATTCTTTATCTCGCATACAGTATCCTAGTCTGAAAGGGCTCTAAATGTTTGTAATGACGAGTAAATGGTTCAAAAATTTCAATATTAAATATTAGGAATTTGATTTAAGTGGGAATAGAATTTAGTTTTCAACAAAAACTAGTAGTTATTATGTAAAACTTGATATGTTATCATAAACAACCCTATTTCGGTTAATTTCTAATAAAAATTAGTTCTAGAGGACCCATTAAAAACAGTAATTTAATTTTTTGTTCAATATCGTTCACAAGTGAGCGAGGTCACAAGAAGCGCCGAATAATAAGTCCCACTTGCCAACGTTTTAAATTTGCATTCCTACTTGTTTTAGAATAATCTTAAACTATATATTCTGATGACCAAAAAGTCCTAAACATGTATAAACTAGTGCTTCAGTATCATATTTAAACGAATTTAACTTATCATTACAAGGAAATAACTTCAAAATAGTGATTATAAGAAATATTAAATGATGAACGATTTATTTACAGAATTTCAGACAAGATTTAAATATTTTCATAAAACTGGTAACGATATTCTGGTAGCACTATAACTGGTAAATAGTTTTCATAGTAGCTCAATTTATATTTAATAAATGTACGAAAAAACGTACAACGCATTTATTGTGCACTTGAAATACAAATAATTGAATTAACTCTTTTGTTTATTCATAGTAATCGGCCTTTATTAACGACACGTCATCATAATCGAATGCATTGTCCTTGATAATCTGTGTCGCGATATTGTACGTCATCCAATATCAAAAATTATACTTTTTTCTTTCTGCGAGTAACTGGAGTTCTTAATTCAAATAGATTATTGAAAAACAAGAAGTGTGTAGATATTGACTTCGTATCAGCTAAGATTATGAAGCATTCGTACAACTGATAACAGCATTTTGCTCACGTACACTCTGTCTCAAATGGTAAATTTCCTTCAATGCCGGAAACGGTTAGTCCGATTTTCAAAAAAATTTCCCTAGTGTTATTTTCAAAGTAATGGGGAGGACTATATACGATTGCATGATCAATTTCTTCAATAAATTTCATTTAATAACTGATTGTCAGCACGCACGAGTTTGGATCAGGTCGGCCAACGCAAACCACTGCACTCTCATTTGTGGAATACATCCATAAAAGCTTGGTTGATCGTTTTTGTGTTGCAGGGTTGTATTTAGACCTGCCGAGGGCTTTTGATTGCCTTATGTTTGAATTCATTCTGAGCAAGCTCTATAAATTTTTTTTCAGAGGGATTATCCTGCCCTTCATCATTAAAGTCAACTTTCGAGAAAGTTGATCTCGTGGGTATAACCTAAAGTTTGGACTTTATCAGGGGTCTGTGCGCGGGCCACTACTTCTTATACTCTTGGTTAGCGAGGTCTCCATCAAGGATCTCTTAATTTTTTTGCAGATGATATATATACAGTCGTATTTAGGGTTGCCAACTCTCGAAAGGACCAACCCGGGAGAATTTTAAGAACTCGAGAAGGGGGGTGAAAGAAAATTTCAATCATTTATTAATTTTTTAATTTATATTTACTTGCTTTCGAGCAGCATCTTATATTTGACGGCATTTCACCATAGATATATACTATATATACTTACTCAGTAAAATTTCTATGCATTTCACCACAAAATCATAATCACGAAATTTGTTAATAGAGCGACGGTGACGTATAATTCTAGAAAAATCGGAGAAATTGTTGGACCCCGGGCAAGGTTAGGAACCCTAGTCGTATTTCAATGAATAGTGCCGCAATGCTTTCATTCTGAATGTTGATAAAACAGAATGCTTTCATTTGAATAAACGAGATGTAGGAAAAAAGGCAGACTATACGGTTGAACAATGAACATAGTTTTTTGCAAAGGAAGTCAACATGTTTGCTCCGTGTGCAAAAAAATGAAACAAGCCAAAACGTGTTTTTCGCTTAATGTACACATTGAAATTTGAAACCGATGGATACTTTATAAACGTTATTTTGGACGAACGCATTTCGATTGTTCCTTGTATTTATATAGAAATCTTTAGATATATGAAACCAATTTCCCTAAACTTCTATCATTCATTATTGACATTATTACTAGCGTTCTTTCGTACTGAACGAAGTGATTTATGTAACAAAAATCAGTTAGATCAGTTGCAGCGATCGTTCTTTCGTTTTCAATCAGTTCCCTCCACAACTTGAAAGTGATCGCAAGTAATTATTCTGAACGTAGAATATCTTCTATCAGTTTAATCAGTTAGATTACATTTGAAAAGTTAACCTCAAAAGACTCAAAACTTGATGTTTATATATATTTTAAATTTTTACGTAGACAACCCTCTTTGGTGAAAATAATAATTAAAAACAAAAATTGCACCTGAAGATGGCAAACCAGAATATATTAAAACCTGTTCAATTATATGATCATGAATCAAACTATGTCTACACTGTACAAATGAATGAAGGGGATGCCAAACGTTGTCAACAAGGTATTTTTCAATAATTTATTAGAGAATACGTATAAAATTTCATTCATAATTTTCAGATATTACCTTTGCCCATAAAGTGTTAGACGACGCGAAAAGGGAAGAGTTCATTTTACTAAGAGATTGTACTCTGTACTGCTGGTACATCTCTTGACAGAGGACAGGAGGATACTGTACCATGTAGTCCTATTGAAGGGGAACAAAATGAAAATTATTCATCTTGGTCCTACAATCAAACCATCGCTTTGATAACAGCTTATGAGAAACACAAAGAAAACTTCAATATTGTCAAAAAACGAAGGTTTGTCTGGCAAAACATTTCGGATGAACTTGTCAGTAATAACTTCCAAAAAAGTGCTTTACAGTGTGAAGTGAAATGGAGAAATTTGATCAGGACTTATAAAAACATCAAAGATATGAAGAACAGTACAGGTAGAGGAGGTACTAAGTTTAAATTTTTTGAGAAACTTGATGAAATAATGGGAGATAAACCATCAACTACATGCACGCATACATTCAGCAGTTTATCCTCGAATGATATACCATATAATAACAGTCAGCCTGATAATTTTGAAAATTGTTCATCCCTAAGTGAAAGGAATGATGACAATAATGAAATACTAAGTGTAGAATTACCATCTTATGATGTTCAAAGTGGTAAAAAAATTAAAAAAAGGAAAACAACTGACGAGAGTTTGAAGAAAAAACATGAAGGACTTTTAGATATCAAGATCAGTTACTACAAAAAAAAAGAAGAGCAGTTTGAAACAAGGGAAAAAAGAAAACAACAAAATTTAAAGATAAAAGAGCAATTGGCCCAAATGGAACAAAAACGCTTAAACTTACTTGAAAAATATTTGGGCTGTTCCTCTGATAAATAGACTAATACCTATGAGATTTAACAGTTAATTAATCTATAAATAGAAATTATGTTCCTAGAAAGAAATATTTGTTATTTTATGTTCATTGATTAAAAATATTTGTTTTTATTTATTGTGGAGAGAAAAATTCATTTATTTTGTTTTCATTTGCCTGATAATATAATTTTCATACTTCTGTGATATTTTTGTTTATGTAGAAAGAAATATTAGTTATTTTTTGTTTGTTGATTAAAAATATTTGTTCTTATGTATTGTGGAAAGAAAAATTCATTTATTTTATTTTCATTTGCATGATAATATAATGTTTATACTTATGTGATATTTTTGTTACTGTAGAAAGAAATATTTATTTTTTTTTTGTTGATTAAAAATATCTGTTCTTATGTATTGAGGAGAGAAAAATTCATTTATTTTGTTTTCATTTGCATGATATAATTTTCATACTTATGTGATATTTTTGTTAGTGTAGAAAGAAATATTTGTTATTTTTTGTTTGTTGATTAAAAATATTTGTTCTTATGTATTGTGGAGGGAAAAATTCATTAATTTTGATTTCATTTGCATGATAATATAATTTTCATACTTTATCAATGTGATATTTTTATTGGTGTTTATTTTTTTAAAAATTATTTTTGAAGTACATATTATTTATATAACCATATATCTTAAAAATAAAGAACAATTTTTACACCAGAATAGATTTTATTGAAAGCCAAAAGATCTCTGAATATATTAGTTATAATTTTCATGTTTGAATGAAATCCTACTGTTGAAAAATTGAGATATTCTTGAGAAAGCATGGGAATTTGAATACATCTAAGTTGTTGCACAAATAAACATTTTATCTAACTCTCAAGAAACGATTTTAATACATTTATCTGTGAAAGTACAAAAAATAAAATATACTAAATTTAATTGTATAAATTTCTGAATAGTTCTTCTCTTCTTGTTAATCCTTGAATCTCTCCAAGGGTATCTTCCTCATCCATCTGTTGACATTCATCATCTGTAATTGTATGTTCTTCCAGATCCGCAATATCAAGTAGGTCATCCCAACTTATGCATAAATTATGGAGCACAACAGCAGCAACCACCGCATTTACAATAAATGTAATGTCCTTATTTGAGAAAGAAGTCAAACGTCTAAATCTCCCTTTCAAAAGGCCGAATGCATGTTCTACCACAATTCTTTTCCTTGATAATCGTACATCAAAGTTTTTTTGATGATTTGACAAATTTCCATAGTCTTTAAATGGAGGGATTAGCCAGGAAACAGATGCTGGATAAGCAGTATCTGCTAAGAAATAATAAGGATTTCCTTGTTGAAGATAACTGAAAATGGGTGATTTTTTCAGAACCCTGGCATCATGAAGACTTCCTGGTTCGCCAACATGAATGTCAATAAATCTTTTTTTGTTATCAACGATACCTTGCAAAATTATGCTATGGTATCCTTTTCTATTATAATAGTCTTCTTGATTTTCTTTTGGCCTGTTAATTTTAATATGGGTTCCATCTATAGCTCCAAGGGTATTAGGAAAACCATTATCAACTTCAAAAGCATTGGAAATAGAAATAAAATTATTTCTTTCTGGCAATTTTACATAATCTCCAGCCATATTTTTTAAAATATTGATTACCGTAGAAACAGTGTGATGGCAGGCAATTCGAGTAATATTGAATTTATCTGCCACTTCTCTAAATGTATTGGTATTTGCTAGGTAATGTAAAGTTATATGAACTGCTTTTGCTTTTCCAATTTCTGGCCATCCTCCACTATAGGATTTTCCCAAGTCAATCAAATCACATAGTCTATTCACAGAAGATCTACTCAGTCGGAAGTTGCTTTTATAATCAAGATCCGAATATAAGGACACCGTATTTTCAAAATAGTTCTCAACCCTAGCATGTCTTTCACGGAATTTGAACTCTTCCTCACTATCTTCACTACTCGAACTACTACTACTACTAGAGCTTAAAAACTGAATGGGCTTTATAAGGGAATCTAATATTAATTTTTTTCCATTTCGTTAGTTTTTCTTGTTCTACACTGCTTAACTTATTAAATAAATAACCTCGAAATATGACTAAATGATATCTTGTCTGTGTACATAACATAGGGTATGTTCCGATATACACTGCGAGCACTGTTCAGTGCTCTTACTGGGGAGAAATTTGTTCCGTTATAGACTGCCGGTATACAGTCGCAGTATCCTAGGAAAATATATGACGTAATAAATCGTCGCCATTTTTCTACTGTGATCACTGGTGTTTTCGAGGTAAGGTGCTCTCAGTGTTGATCACGTGATCAACAGCGTTTACTCGTTTAGACATTTAACAGCTTCCGTCATTTAAAAATACCGGCCGTTAAAAACAAAAATGGAAAGTTTGAAGGAATTGTGTTTATTGCAGTGTGAAACAAATATTTTGTTTGTAATGAATGTAACTCAAGAAATTTTGAATCGCGCAATTATTGCGTATTCCATTAGCTATAAATTTTTCTTTCAGTTAGATAATAAATAATTATTTGTTTAAATAAGTTCATCACTTTTACCGTGGATAACCACATTTAGATGATTCTGTCATCAAGTTATTATACATTAAATTACTTGAAAAACAATATTTTCTTTTACTAAAAAGTATATTTACTTTTATTATGCGATTAAGTCAACTGACAATCACTTGAATATTCATCTTTTAAACATAACTACATTTAAAAAAAGATGTCGATCACAGTATACTGTACTGCGTTCCTTTTTAAACAGTAACCAGTATAGCAAACTATAAAGGAACGGATTCGCAGTATACTAAATTGACGTCACACCTTACAGTGCTCGCAGTGTATATCGGAACACACCCATAACCTGTCGAAAACGTCTTTATGGCGATGATGAAAATGAGCGCGTTCTTTCGGGCATTCAGTGAATGAATGTTTTCTGAAAATCACTTTCACTTCAATCACATCAGTTCAATCAGTTGTATCCATAGACCTGTACTATAAGGTCTATGGTTGTATCAGTAAAAAAGGAAAAGGAAACACACGTGTTTCATTCCTCCCTGAAGTATGTGTCAGGGAGGCGGGCAGCTTGAGTTTGGGATTAACTCCTTCAGCCAGATCAGAGGATACACTTGTATGTACAAGTGCATTAAGGAAAGGTGAGACGGGATATTTATGGAACATAGGAAGTGTGGGTAGGGTTCAGAGGATTAATACTGGCCCAGCATTCGCCTTATAAGTTTGCAAGCAGTGACTTACATTACCATGAGGAAACCTCTGAGAAAAACTCATGGCAGACCAGTCGGCCCCGGGGTTTGAACCCGAGACCTCCCAAATGCTAGCCAGCGTACTTAACATACTCGACTAACTAGCTTGGTGTTGTATCAGTTCGAAAGAACACTAGTAATATGATACCAGAAATGTGGATATTCTATGTAAACCAAACCATAGATTGACCAAGTTTGAATAAATACGGAATAAATGGGGTGCATTCGCGTTGGGCGCTTGAAGCGCTTATAAGCTTCGTTCTCTGTGGTCGACTCGCGCTCACAAACGCTCAAGGAGAGTGACCTTCGGCAGGGAACGAGTCGGAACGTGCGGTCGAAAGTTTAGTAGAATAGCAAAATTCGTTTGACAGCCGAAAATCTCTGTCTCGACC
Organism: Cynegetis impunctata; assembly: GCA_030704885.1. Lineage (NCBI taxonomy): Eukaryota > Metazoa > Arthropoda > Insecta > Coleoptera > Coccinellidae > Cynegetis > Cynegetis impunctata. The sequence goes on from JARQZK010005202.1 coordinate 119,385, forward strand.
GCACGAAATTAGTAGAATAGGTATCTAGGGCACAGCATTTGCGTGAACTATCGGGCTTTTGCCTACTTAAGCGTAAAAAGACGATCTGACATTCACCTTTAATGCTCAAAGCCAAAGCGTGAGCGTCTTTAAGCGCTAGTGTGCTTCTAAGCGTGAGTGCTTAAAGCGTGTAAGCACCCAACGCGAATACAGCCCAAGGGTGTATTCGCGTTGAACTTTTGTCCAGATGGCCATAGTTGCTAAAGACATTAAAGGAAAAGATGAAGAAGAAAAAGAATTATTTGAACTACAGACTTTACCAATCTAAACCACAGAAGAATATTATTTTGTTTCTCTGGTTGACTATATAAAAGTTGGCAATTGCATGTTTTAGAGCCTCTTCTCTATCATCAACTGGGGACGTTGATATGTATTGTAGTCTGCGTCTTGTGCATTTTATTTAGTTTATGTTCATAAAAGTTAACTGTGTATTTTGATTTGACCGTTAAGGGCGTTAAGCGTTAAGATTAAATTTGAATAGTACAAGCTATAGCTGATGAACGAGGATAGTTGTTTAATTTCCTTTATTCCATTCATCGAAACTAAGATGGTAAGAAATGATTTTCAATCTTGATTATGTTTTTCCCTAAATCATGTTAATATCAAGTATTCTATAATCAATTTTCCGAGAATTTCTTTGAATTCTTGGAGTGAATTATATTTTTACCTTTCCATCTAAATGATGATTTAGATATAATTTTCGTTTATGGTTTAAACTGAAATATTATGTAGAAAGTATTCTAGGGCGGTCTGATTATTCTTAGTTAAATAATCGTGGAATAATGAAGACGAATTGAATTAAAAGAGTATTTAATTTCAGTGTGTTCCGGAATTCGGTAGTCCAAACCAGTCATTTAAATGCTTTCAGCTGCTACAAGGCTAGTAGGACCCATGTGGCCTGGGAAGAAGATCGTCCAGGGTGGTAAGTTATTTTTCATTTGTTTAACTCTAATACCTCGTTTAATCACCGGTCATAATATATCGCTCATGGACTGCAATAGTGGCTCAACTCAAAAAACGCGCTCTTTGGACTAAGTGCAGTAGTAAATATGAAAATACACATTCTTTTCAGCAGCAATACTAGCACAACTCATAATTCATTATTAGGCCGTAAAATGGCAGAAGCAGAAGTGTCACTAATGAATTATGTGAACAGTACCAAATATTGGCTGCATTGTTGACACTACTCAGTTTGCGTTCAACGCTTGATAGCATCAGGATACGTTTGTGCCATCAACAGTAACACATTTTGAGTTGGGTCAGTGTTGTAGTATAATTTGGCTTTTGCTAGTGGCACTTTTCGAGTTGTGCCAGTATAAAAAAATCATTTAAATCAGGTACAATCTACATTCCATCGTAATATGCCACATTAATTAGGACTGCAAGGAAATAAGGCATTTTACTATAAACATTAACGATGAAACACTTCACTTCAGTGATATTTGCATTATGAAGGTAGAACTACCATCATTAGATAGCTTTTTCTACACAAACCATCTTACAAGTAAACAGATTTTAAAATGGTTAACATCAAATTGTCAAGATGTATAAAAAGTCTGCAGTCCTAGCAAGGAAAACAAAAAAAGCTTAGCAAACCAATTCCAATATCTAAAAAGAAGTTTAATCGCCAGCAATGCAATACCAAGGTGCCACTGAAATTTCTAAAACTGTCTCAAATTTCAGTGTTAATTAAAAAAAGTTTGCTTTAAACTCGAAACAAATTTTCGTTCTCAGTATTCTATTTAAAATGTTGTTACAACATTAGTATTCACTTTTAAAACTTATTAATCGTATGCTCTTATGTAAATATCGATCATGTTTTATGTTTAAATTAGTTTCCTTTATTATGTTTAATTTGGATTTTGTAATTTTTGTTGTTACTACAATCTTTTTAATGCCTAGTTACTCTATTTAATGAAAAAGTTCTTGCTGCAATAGTAGCAAAACTAACATTTGAAACATAAATTTAAAAAAACAAATTCCAAATTATACACACATTATTAATGTGATGCAGTAAGTTTTAAGCAAAAATTTATTGGTAAATTAGAATGTTAACGAAATTATCAATATGTTATGTTGCAGTTTTAGGCTACGTTTGATATTCAGTACTGTAACACAAGAACAAGGCATGAGTATGCCACACCCTAAGTGTGATCTTTTATAGTCCACTAATTGAATATGTTATAGAAATGTTTATTTATTTCTATTTTATGTTATACTTGTTGATTCTCGTTTCATATATCATGCTCAAATTCGATTAAAATGATGCAATTCAGCCAAAAGGATTATGAATACATACTATGATTTTGACATAAATTTACTGATAACCATGAAAATTATTAATGTTCAGTGTAATCTGAGTGATTTGTTTTAAGTTTATCATTATTTTTAGAAATCAAGAAGAGATTGTTGAAACTTCAATTTGGAAATCTCCAATAATGGTGGTAGGAATTGTGCGAAACATTTTAATACATCTTCGTCTCAGAGTCCTGGCATCTGTTTAGACGGAACTGGTATGTGAATTTTTTATTTTATTTTCATTTATTGCCAACAGATCAATGATGAAAATCAAAGACCCTTTTAATACAAAATAAATTCAACAGTATAGTAAAAACAAATTTGTAGATACAATTAAATATTCAATAGTAACAATTTATATAATTTTTATAAAAATATAACCATTCAAATTTTCGTTTCGCCTTAGCAAGATGATTAAGCATAAAAAATAACAATTAATAATCAATTTTAACTCTTTTTTTAAATCATTTTAGATCATTAGTTTGAAGCACCCCTGAAGGTATTACAATTTTATTCCATTTTCTCTTTAATCTAAAAATGGCAGAATTATAAATTTAGTCCCTATGGACTAAAACTGTCTGGAACATCTAAGTTCATCGGGAACATCCCTTTTAAGTAATATATTAATAATACATTCACAATTAATGAGACCCATAAGTGCTTTTCTAACAAAATAAATGTCATAGTAAATGTGGCGAGATTTGATAGACTCTAAGCCATTACATAAAGCAAAATTAGAATAATCGTGTTCATAAAATGAAAATCTATTGCTCATTTTAAATGCTAGGAACCTAAAAAATTTGTGTTGAATAGATTCAAGAATCGGAATGTGCGTCAGTTTGGAAGGAGACCAAACGATAGAACCATAAAGCAGGCTGGGTCTGACTAATGTCTTATATAAGTATATAATAGAATCATGCGATTTGAACTCCTTTGTAGACCTAATGACAAAACCAAGTTTTTTATTCTTACTTCTCACTATAGGTAAGACTTTACATTTGGCACAGTTTAATTTAATTTGGTTAGTAAGAGACCATATGTGGATCAAATCCAAGTCCTTTTGCAATCTAATTTGGTCATAAAAACACCTAACTCTATTGAAAAGTTTTATGTCATAAGCAAAAATCAATACCTCTGCAAACCTAAGACAGTCACAGCGCAGACGTCATTAATGAAGTGAATGAAAAGCAGCAAAATTTATAAATTTTTTATGGCATTTTTTTTCTATACCCGATACTGGTACATAATGATTAACTTTATTGATTATCCCTTTGGTAAATATGATCTAAATAATGAATAGCTCTGACACCACCTTTTCATATATTTCACTATTATTAGACTAATGTTGAATCAGTTTTGGCAGTTTTTATTTATATTCAACTATTCTCATTTGAAATTTTCCTTTCAGATAAAATTTTTGAAGCAACAACAAAGAAGGCACACATGGAAATCCAGTTGAATAGAAGTACAATTGCAGGTAAACTTCCTGAAAAACCTTTCGTTTATCTGAAGTGTTTGTCGAGATCCAGAAACTTCCAAAGAGTAAGGCTGCAGAATATCAGTTTAGTTCGATATCTGCACACAGTTTATGGAAGGCGAAAAAACAATGGAGGGAGTGATGAATAATTTAATTGACAGTGTGTGTACAGACTACGGAGTGATTTTTATTGAAGATTATATTATCAGAAATAATGCAAGGACGTAACAACTGTTTATATTGGTATTCCTAAAGCGAATGATACAAAGGTATGTTGATTTGCTCATGTTTTGACTTATTTTGATATTTTTAAAATTCTTCGCTTTCATATATTTGATTAATTTTCTGTGTTTCTTATGCTTGGAATTGATAACTTAGTTCAAGTAATTAATATTGTCAAATAGTAAAAACAATCATATAATTATCCATCTGTATTATTTAACATTATCAGCAATTTCATAAATAATTTTCAGTCTGTTCAAATTACTATTGCCATTGCTATGTTTTATTGACACGATCAGTTTAGGGGCTTACCCCCCGGCTGGCGGCTCGGCGTCTCTTTTGATGGGGCTCTCGCCGCAGTGTCATAGAAAATGTGCCCTTCGGGAGGCGCAGTGAGCATATTCCTTTTCGTTCTGTAGTCCCTGGACAATGACAGTGGGATAAACCATGCTTACTACATTTTAAAAATATATTTGAGTTTTTAGTGTTGGTTTTTATTCAAGTATTAAATTTTAATGAATCGATTTTAGAATTATTGATATGCAGATTTATGGATCTGGAATTTATCGAAAATAAATTTTGTAGTTTTATTGCTTTGCATATGATTAGATTTCAACCTTTTTGATATGCAGACTATTCGGTTTCACATATATGAAAATTATATATTCAATAATAAAATTTTGTAGTTTTGTTCATTTTGAAGTTTTATGATTCAATATTAATTAATTTTTGATGTACAGAGGAAGTATTCTCGGATAATGAATAATATTTATTCCAATAATTCCCTTTTACAAAAAAAAGGCCTATAGGAGGCAATATTGGCCGTACATAGGTTGGCAAGAAAAACAAACAATTTCCTAAATATCAAAAATAAGACTAATGAAATCCATGATGAAAGCAATTCGAAAAAAAATGTAAACAACACAAAGTCAGTGAAAACAATATAAAAACTTCAAAAATCAATTGAAACACAATTTTAACACTTAGATCACACACGCAGTTTTATTTTATAGGATAGTTAGACTGCGCCCCTCATTATATTTAGATTTAATTAAAATGGTTTATAATGTATTATTTTCCTTTTCAGGTAACTTTGTTGAAGCAATGAAAAAGAAAACCCACATAATGGGTAAATCCAGTTGAATGGGAGGTACAATTGCAGTTAAAGTTGAAATACCATTTCTTTTATCTGAGGTTTCTATTCAGGATGAGGTGATTCATTGTCTTAGTGTTACGAGGGGTTAAGGATAGAAAGGTATGTGAATTTTGTGTTTAAGTCATTCTGGACATGTTTGAATTTTCTCAATTGGTGTTCTTACTTATCTGCTATATATTTATCTAGTGATAGAACGATACCGATATGGATATCGGTATATCGGCAATTGTTGCTGATTATCGGTATCGTATCGGCAAGAAAATTGCCGATATATCGTCAAAAAAAATGTTTGCGCTTTTAACTTTTTTTCAGTGCATAAATGACATACTTTATTAAACAAAATAAAAAAATAAAATATTCTGATAGTAACATTTTTACTATAAAAGTAAAACAAATCCTAACACTACTAACAACAAATATACCTAATGTAGCAGAAACTAAATACAGTATATACTTAATACTTAAAATTTAATTTTTTGATATTATGATGCAAAAACACCAACATTTCAGCCCTATCTGCATTAAGTCTATTTCTTTTAGGCTCGTAAATATTACCTAATTCACTAAAAATTTGTTCACTTGACACACTGGCAGCGGGTGCTGAAAGGTAGACTGAAGCTGCATTGTACAAACTGGGAAATTTCTTTTTTTCTGCCTCCCACCACTCAAAAGGAGATTTATCTTTTAATAGAGTTGAAGATGCCAAATATAATATGCATTATGTTTGCCGATACGATATATCGGTATATCGGCACGTAAATATCGGTATCGGACGATATATCGTATCGGCAAAAAAAAGTGATATCGTTCTATCACTATATTTATCACTACATAAGTATTCAGTTTCTTTTTTTGTTACGGATCCTTTGGAATAATTACTAATTCAATTTGCATTGCAGTACATAATATAACTAATATTACGAATACAAATTGACTAAATATAAAATGAGTAAAACATGAATAAGCAATTTTTAGATTTAGATATGTTATCTTGTATCTCGTTGTCAGGTCTTTGGTGATAACTAATAATTAGAGGCTGATGAAACATAAAATCACAGTTTTCAGATTAATGGCAGCAAATTATCATTTATATATAAAGATGCTATAGTCTGTCCAGCGACCGTTGGCGTGTACGTCACCAATTGTATATGACCTCGATCGTAAACACTGTTTGCCAGACGTAATCTTTAATCTAAATAGCTAACCCAATTTTCAACAAAATGAGATATCTTGCATGTTTGGCATGGCGGGGATTTTTAGCAGTAAATTCAAATTGACCATTATTATTTACCAGAAGTGTCGATCTATATGGAATCCATATTCATCGATCGATAAATCAAACTTAATTACAAAATCTTCTAGGTTACTCGGCGACTGTCAAACGTGAAATGCCGATTAGTCGAGAGGGTCCGACAACATTGCAAATTTTTCAATTAAATGACAATTTAACAAACATTCAACATATTTTCATTACTCGGAATGTTAGTTTTTCTTGAGAGATACATACAATTTGATATGTTAAGAACAGAATATTTGTCGAAATGGATGATCCGGTGACTATCACCATATAACTACTTTTTCAGAAAATTACTTACGACAGATATGAATTTTGACCATTTCGAATTTTATTTATTTTGGTAGGCAGCCTTGCGTCGTTATTTGCGCATGACTGTGACGTACACGCCAACTTAGACTGGACAGACTATAGGTGTATAATGAAACATTGAATTGTATCTCAAAATATTTAATTGCTTGAGTTCAGTTTGAATTGTAATTGTTTACAACATTTTGAATTATTTATTATTGTGATGACACAACATGGATGTGCAATCTGATTTTTTTGATGAAATTTTCCATGCTGCCTTCCTACTGACAAACACATTAATTACTTGTGAAAATGTGGAAACTATCACAAGGAATAAGACATTTTATTTTCTCATAGGAGTCACCTCAAGATGCAGCACAGACATGCCATGGAAGACATAAGTGTTTATGGAAAGTCGCCAGTATTGGAGCTTTACATCCTTCTCGCGTGTTATACACTATGGCTCGTACTATTCAGAAGGGTTACCATCATCGTACGGAAATGAACAAGGTAATTGTTTGCGTTCATCTGTTCTTAATAAATATTATTGTTTTTATTAATTTATTTAACAATAACAATTACATGGCATGACAATAATTTTCCTCAAATAAATTAATGAAAAGGGTATGTTTCATGATAAATTGCTCTCAACTATTGTGCAGATATATAACAAAAAACAGGATAATAATGCTCACAGTAAAAATGACCAAATGGCTCAGATGAGCAAAATAATAAAATATGTAATACATAGTGAATGATTAACTTCTTTTGTTCCTGTAAAAACATTATATTTATGTTTTTCAATTATTAGGATATAAGATAAAGTTTTAAGTACTAAAACACAATGATGATTCTCCATAGAGCCAAAAGGATTATGAAAATAATCCATGATTTTGAATAATAGGACTGATATTTTTCAATCAAGAAAATTTTCAGTATCAGAAAGTTGGCAATGATATTTAAAAAGTTTGTCTTGCAATAGGTTATACAAAAATAATGCTTCCACTGAGTATGACTTGATGGAGAAGACTATCACCCCCACGGGTGGTTTCCCTCTTTATGGCGAGGTTAACTATGGCTGTCTTGATCAAGGGTTGTTGCATGGATCCTAAGAATAGAGTAATCACTCTGAGGAAGGTGAGTTCTAATGAACCAGTTTATTGAAATATAACACGGTTTTGTGTTATCTATGACATGCAAGGTTTCAGGGTTTAGAAACCTTTTTGATGGTTTTTTAATTTAATCTTTACCTTGCTAAATGAAGTTGTAATTTTCTTTATCCTTCATGCTATTGCAGTGCGTTGTTGGGTCTGATGGATTACATACATTAATATGTTATTAATTCTGTTTTATGAACCATTTGCACATTCAAATAAAGTTGTTTATTTCAACGAAATAAACAATGCTGAACAAGTGCTCACTGCATGTCTTACAAATTTTTGTTTGGGGTATGGAAGTTCGTTTAAAGGACACCATCAGAACACAAACTCATGACACGCGTCGATCACTTGGTCGTCTTTGTTTATTTGGATTTTGCAAGTAAGATCCAGTATAGATAGAAATGTTGTTAATATATTTCGAATTTTTAGGTATCTTAAAATGTGAAATTGAGTTGATTGCTCATAAAAAAAATTTTCAGGATGGCAAAAATTTGAGTTCAAGTATCTCCTTAATAAAATAATATATATAGTTCAAGCATATAAAAGAACATCAAGAACTTTATATAGCATCTAAATGAAATCTATATAACTTTCCTTAATCATTGAATTTTGCCATGATATTGTGTTTTTAAGATCATTTTCTGTTACTAATCTTTTTAATGATTTGGAGTAATGTATTAATTACTACTGATCCAGTATAAAATTCGATGATTTGAAAGCTTGTATGAAACAAGTTCCTCTGAACCATGTAGTACTAACCTCTTAAAGTTACACTTCATTGTACATTTGTTGGGTAACCTTCAGCTTTCAAATCAGTAAATTATTGAAATAAAAAGGTGACATTTCTCCAGTAATCTTTAACTTGATAACAATATATAAATGTGCTCTTTCTATAACATTCTTCCAATCCAGAGCTTTTAATGTAAATTATTATCTGATGCTTTCATGAAATGATTCTGCAGTAATCAAGGAATATTAATGGTAAATGCATTTGGGTGGAATTCAAATTCCCTGAAATGTTAGCAATTTAAACTATTAATTATTTGTTTAAAATAGAGTGCTTTAAATTCCAAGAAACTATTAATCATAATGCTCAGATATTACCTAAAATGATTAGTATCTATATTATTTTTCTTGTTTCAGTCATGTTGCTTTTGAGAAGATCGACTTGAAATTCGTCGATTTGTTGTGGCATCACGTTGTGATGTATAAATGCGTCAGTTGATAACTTTATTTACACAGATATACACAACTTGCAATAATTATTTACAATGCATGGTTAGGCTAGAATAGGGTACTTGACCAATTTTTTTTTATTTGCACAATAGTTTAGGAATTCGTCAAAATGAAAAGTAGTTCAGGTAAAAAATTTTTTTATGATTAGTTATTTTTCTGTAACACTGAAATTCAAATAATTCGGCTTCGCGCCGAAACGCTCGATTCATCATGGCTCCTCGCGTGACGTCAGAGATCTTGTTTACATACACTGCATGCGCTTGACAGACAGCAACAGACAGTGTATTAGCGTTTATTGTTGGTACATAAAATGTTTTAAAACATCGTACAGCGACTCATTTAATTAATGAAGAACACTTGAAATGACGTCAACCGTGTACCATTGGTGTGTTGTTCCTAAATGCACCAATACAACCACAACAACGCCGGATAAAGTATTTATTCAAGTGCCCAAAAATCCAAATAGGAGAAAAAAATGGTTCTCTGCAATTCGTCGTGAACCTGCACAAGTGTCTTCATCCTCTGTTATATTCGTATGTGAAGATCATTTTGATGTGAGTAATTATTAATTTCATCCTTGTGAAATTTACATTTTCTTAATTTTGCATTTCGTTTCACTTTTTTCGTCGAAAAATTGATATTATCAATTGAAACTACTTAGAATATATTACTTAAATGATATAATTAATTACCAGCCTTCTTATATATTCTAGATAAGCGATATAATATATAACATGATGTACCTTTTATTATCATCATCTTCAAAAATGATGGAGTACAATAATATGATAATAATTATGAAGTTGATACTATATCATAATATATATTATTAATTATCATATTTATATACATCACTGAATATTAATTTATTAAATTCATATTCTTTTAATTTACAAAATCATATTGTTTCCAACGAATAATAATTTACTCAAATGCCAATCGAAATAGCAACTGCTGAATTGAGGTTATGGTCGCTTGTGCAATCATTGTGAAAATAATAATTTTACTTACGCTCCAGCTTTCACGCCTCGAATTTCCGTAGAATTAAACAAGGAATTGTTGCTAAAAAAAAGCAGCAATCATGAATCCATCCATGAAAGGCAAGTTGTCAGATTGGGCTTTTACATAGCCCGTTTCCGTCATTTTCGCCAATTTTCGCGCACAGATTAAATAAAACGATGTTTTTGTCACTACTTTTGTTTTGGCAAGTAATCAAACACTTCCAAATCACTGCACAGCGCGTTTTTTTCCACACTTAGCGTTTATTTACACTGATCTGCTCTGATCCCGTGCTGTGTTTATTGATCTTTGACGTCACACGCCCCATTGGCCAATCACAGAGCGTTTCGAAAAATTTAAATCCTGGCGTATTTTCAAACGCTTTTTTTACTAACAAACAATTACTTATTTATTAAAAGATGTTGATTTTCGATCATTTGGCGAATAATACTGTAGTAACAAAGGTATTGAATCGATTTTTGGTATACATGTCAAGTACCCTATTGGCTGAGGTCGATGTTACGATGTTGCTTCTTCGGATGTCGCTGGTAAAGAGAGAACGATCAACTGCTATTCTGTCCCCAACTACCTTATCGCACATGCGCGGTAATTTACTGTGTGTAGTAGGTGACTGAGGCTAGCTCACTTCCCCCGCAGTGTTACACATAGTTCACGTAACGTGTGGGAAAACGGACTACTCTCCCTGATCTGGTAGGTTTCTTGAAAACAATAGGATTTTCATGATTTTCAGATATTGACTTCGACGTTGGCTCGTAGTCTGCGGCATCGACCGGAAGGAAGGCTCGTTTGAGACGGTCCAAGGATAGCGTTTTGATGTGCCCCTTAACATTCACTTCAAACGTTTTAGATAAACGTCTCAGGTTTTCATTAGAACCATCGTATGGAGCCTGTAGTGGTTTACGTACCCCGTCGTGTCGCACAAATACATGAGAGCACTTCTCGAGTTCAGGATGAATGAATGTCGCTCTATTTCCATGGTTAGACATAGGTCTTGGTCGTACGTGGGAAAAATCTTCCTTGAGCTGCTCTATAAATTGATGTGGATTTGGATCTGCTGCTGAAGGGTCGAATATTTCCCCACGAAGCCGAAGACTGGTTCCATATACAAGGTCAGATGTTGTATTTCGAAGATCTTCTCTGAATACTGTGCGGAAGCCCAATAATATGGTTGGTAAAGTGGTAGACCATCGTTCGTTGTTATGGGCCTTAAGGGCTGCTTTTAGAGGTCGGTGGAATTCTTCGACGAGTCCGTTCGCTTGTGGATGATAAGGAGTGGTTCGTAATCTTCGGATCCCAAGTAGGTTGGCCAGTGACTGGAAAAGGTTGCTCTCGAATTGCCGTCCTTGATTCGTCGTAATGCGAGAAGGTACTCCAAAACGCGATATCCAATTCTCGTAGAATTTTATAGCAATAGTGTCTGCTGTGATATCTGAAATTGGAACAGCTTCCTGCCATCGTGTGAATCTATCCACCATGTAACAGTAATTGAAACCCTCTGAAGGAGGAAGTGGACCAACAATATCGAGATGGACGTGGTCAAATCTTTTCATTTGGTCTGTGAATGAACCTACTGGAGTTTTTGTGTGTCGCGTAATTTTTGATTTTTGGCAATTAATACACTGCCTCGACCAATCATTGCAGTCTTTATTGATTGAAGGCCAAATGAACCGAGATTTGATTAATTTGTTATTTTAATCGTATATTATTTCGTCATCAGATGAACGCTCATCAGCATTACGTGTGCTTGACCGAGTTGGAATATCGACTGGCAAGATGTAAAATTGGTGGTGTATTGGAGGAATATACGGTAGAAGATCGAGCATATCATTTTTCTTAGCGTTAGTAATAGGTCTTTTTGATTGATATAGTGGGTCTTGTTGAATATTGAACAAGGAGGCAGGTCGTCCTTGCTGCTTTTTAGATAGATCTACTCTATAGAATGGCGTATCTGGGTTGAACGTCTCTTTAAATAGAAATTGTAAGGGATGATTTCTTTCAAATCTCAGCCATCTAATATTAAGCCAGCTGAAATCGTAACCGCAAGTTGTTTTTTTTTCTATTGGTTATAGATGTTTCTAAGGCCGCAGTGCTTATAAAGTCTGAATTTTTTATTTCGGTAACAACAAAGTAAGGTTCTTTGCGCTTAGCATTTTTTATAATATCCATCCATTGTTCCGGGCTGTAAATTTGTCCATGTCGGCGACTTGCACTCTCAATGTCGGCGACTTGCACTCTCAATGATCCCAAATTCCCCATCATTAGGTAAATAAGAATGCCCTGACACTAAAACCTTGTGGTCTAATGTAGCGATACTATTGTCCGGGTCTTGTACCAGCTTTAAAAGTGAAAGTGTGGTCTTTATATTTCGATTTTGTCCAGTGCAAGAATATGAATACATGATTATGTGATTTTGTAGAGCCGCGCAAGTGTTTGACGAGACAGCCAGCAATGTCTTGAGAACCTCGCCCACCTTCTACCTCATTCCAGACGTTCATGTATCCTGTTTTATTATTAAAACAATGTATTCCCAAATTGCAGGTGAATAGGGTTTGAAGGAAGATTCGGCGTGGGTGGTCTAGAAAAATTCCGTGGGAATCTATCAGATCTTGATTGATGTGAATGTATAAAAAGAAGTTATTCATCGTGGGTTGAAAAGTAATTCGGCGGGGGTGGTCAGTGACCGTGGGAATATTTCTTTACAAAATCTAGGGACAGTGTAAGGGTGTGATTTCATATAAATCCGTCGCTGGCATTAGATAAGTCATTCATCGGGGGGTTGAAAAGTAATTCGGCGTGGGTGGTCAGTGACAGCAGTTAGCTGAAGGTTATTGACACACCCTGTGTGTGTATATAAGAATGTTCAATGATGTGGAAAGCATCAGTTTTATCCGTAACAGCAGCAGTAAAAAATGAGTGTACTTTG
>JARQZK010005202.1:137500-155000 GCA_030704885.1 Cynegetis impunctata
GAGAGGAAGGAAGTAGACCTTTTAGTAGGAGGTGTCTTTCCCACATGGCAAGGTCTGTCCATTTTTGATTTAACTCACCCAACTTTAGCTATCAAATACGTCTGGATAGTGCCGGCATCAAATAAACGTCCATTATGGATATCCTTGGTTTTCACTTTTAGTTCAGTAGTTTGGATATTATATTTTTCCGTATTTTTAACTAATTTAACCATGTGTTAGTTTGAATGGTTTCGACAATGTTTCTTCTGTATTTGTGGAATTCTGGACTTCCATTGTCTATAAAAATATATCTGAAACAAAAATAAAAGAAAAGAAAATTTGATTAGTAAATGGCAAGAAAAGAAAATAGCTGAAAAATTAAATTCAATGAATTAGTAGTATCTGAAAAAAGAAATGAAATAAGATTAGTAAATAATAAGTTGGAAAATGGTGAAAAAATAAAATTATACAATATACACGACGTTTCGGTTAGTTGGGTATCTCTAACCGTTCTCAAGTGTAAACTGATTATCAGAGTTTGGATTGATCTTTATATACTCCCTTGATCAGTCGTGCCGTGTTGGTCGTCTCTCCATTGGGTGAGGGGGTGGAGCTTGAGACCACTGATACGCGCCAGGATTGGTCGCCACGCGTTTGCCACTTCAACACTGGGTTTACTGAAAACTTCATGGTTCTGTTGGATGAAAGCAGCTTCCTTGAATTTTCGTTTTCGCCAGTTCTGTTCCCGGTGGATAATCCTAGCATCGTTCCACTTAATGTTGTGATGTTTTGTCCATGCGTGATCAGCAATTCCCGATTTCGATGTTTCGGCTCTTCGTGTGTGTATTTGATGTTCTCCGATCCTAACATTAAGAGGTCTCTTCGTTTCACCGATGTATGAATCTCCACATTCACAGGGCACAAGGTATACGCAATTCTTATTGTCCGGGGGTCCATCTGGTTTAGTTTTGGTCATCCTGCTTCTTAAGGTGTTGTCCGACTTGAACGCTGTTTTGATGTTGTACTGCTGAGCGATTCGCCTTATCTTCTCGGATATTCCCTTCACATAAGGTATGGTTATCATCTGGCAATTCGAGTTCTCCTCTCGTGTGGTTCTGTTCTGTTGACATTCCGCGATAGTCCTTGTTATTATCTTCTTGTTGTAACCGCTTTGTATCAGGTCCCTTTCGATGTTAGATATTTCATGTTCCATGAGTCGGGGATCACTGCAAATTGTTGTCGCTCTCCTGAACAGTGTCCTGATTATTCCTTTCTTCGTGCTCATTGAGTGATTCGAAGCGGAGTTGAGGTATTGGCCTGTGTGTGTGGGTTTTCTGTAGACTGACGTACTGATGTGATTATTGTTATGTTTAACCAGAACATCTAGAAAGGGTAGGCTGGAATCCTTTTCTTTCTCCATCGTGAATTTGATGGTGGTGCGAAAGCTGTTTATATGGTTTAAAAACTCGTCCAACTCGGCAGCGCTCCCTTTCCAAATGATGAAAGTATCGTCCACATATCTTAGCCACATCTTTGGTTTCACGGGAGATGATTCTATCACTTGGCCTTCGAACCACTCTATGTAAATGTTGGCTATTACTGGCGAGAGTGGTGATCCCATTGGTAATCCATCGTACTGGGAGTAGAATTCTTCTTTTATCTGGAAATAAGAATTATTAATGCAACATCCCAACAGATCAATTACTCCTTCAATGGGTATAGATGTTCTGTCTGTCAGAGTATCATCCTCCTGTAATTTTGACTTGATGATATCCAGGGATTCCTGCCGTGGGATGTTTGGGTACATATTATCTACATTGTTTTACTGCGAAATTATTATCGAATTTGATGATGACAAAATTCGAAAATCAGATAAATTTAGAGGATCTTGCAACAATTGATATGAAGATATGTATATATCCAGATTTAATAGAAAATTTGAATATTCTTGGGGAAGACGGAATAATAACCTGTATTAATTGTGAAAGTTGTGTTAATAGAACAGCATTTCAAAGAGATCTTATTTCGGTGAGGAGTGGATTTTTTGTTCAGTACGACATACCAAGGTTCTACTCAAACAAAGATGGTGAATCATTGATTCATTTTTTAGATTCTTTATTTATGACAACTCATGACTGTATGATTTTCCGTAAAAATCATCCGGTTTTCGCAGATTTCAACGAAATTATAGTTCGATTGTCCACCTCAGGTATTATAGATAAAATAATGAAAAAATACACGAAAAAGGATATAAATTTACAAACAGTAGTATGGCGACAGCTGAGTGTAACCGTATTATCATTTATTTTTCAGTTCTTAGCTTATGGGTTAATCACTGCGTTCCTTGTTTTCATTTTGGAAGTAGTAATTTCAAGACTTAAAATAATAATTCTTTGGGCGAAGGAGAAGATATTATTCAAACGGAAAAAATGATAACACTTTGAAAAACTTCATTCATCGTATATTCGAAGGAATATTTACGCATTTTTGTTAGTGTGAAAATATCTCAAATCAAAAATCTATTTGATGAAAACTTCAGCCAAACTTTTATTGTTCTGTCAGTATTTAATTACACAGCTGTATCAAACAAATTATATTTTGTTGAAAAAGTTGTATTCTATACATATATGTATTTCTGCCGTTGACCATCCTTATACGTTTGAATGAGATTCTTCGAATAAAAAAAATTAGGTTCACCAAATTTTACTAGTCATATCTACTCAGCTTATCGAAGTTATATGCGTATATATATATATATATATTTATATATATATATATATATATATATATATATATATATATATATATATATATATATACTTATTATTTCAGCTGGTTAAATATTAGAACAATAACAAAATGTAAAAATAAAAATTTTTTATTTGTAATTTATAATGTGGAGTATAATTGCAATATTTTGTATACAAATCCCAATCCAAAATATTTTAAAATTTAATTTTTCCTTAAAACAATTCAAACTCTTACAGGGTAGATGTTCATATTAATATCAAAAATTTATATATTTCGTATTTTTTAACTCATACCACCTGTCACATTTATAGAAGCACCATTGATGTAAGAGCTCTTGTCAGATGCCAAAAATGAGATAACTTCTGCTATTTCTGAAAATAAAATAAAATATTTTTTCAACCTGTGAAAAGTTAGTTTTTTATTTCTCTATAAAGTTAAAAATATTATTTGTTTGATTTATATGGTTTTTTTCACACTTTTTTCAGTAACAGCTTCAACAGAACTGTAGTGAGATAAAAACAAAACAAGGTTAAATAATACTGTGTAATAATAATGTTGTGTATTATACATACACACCCACACACAATGATCCATCCATATCATGTATATAAATATATATAATATATATATATATATATATATATATATATATATATATATATATATCAGGCGCGGATCCAGGCCTGACTTGGGAGGGGGGGGATTTTTATATATTCAAAAGCCAAAAGGTAGTGGTATTTTGGGCAATGGTAAATCGAGTAGCTCCCAATCAAAACAATAAGGTGGGGCCCAGGCCATTTGGGAGGGGGACGTTCCCAGTTCTCCTCCTCTGGGTCCGCGCCTGATATATATATATATATAATATGGATCAGTTAGGGTGCATCTTTATTATGAAGAAACAGAAACAAGTTAAGAAAAGGTTATTTAAAAATAGATAATAAAATATCTTATAGCAATACACTACCCTATATAATGAATATAGTTACAGCGAAACTGAAATTAACATTGCATCAGAAGAATTAGAAGACAACAAAGGTAATGACATTAGTAAAATTACCTTCTGGGGCTCCTAGTCTTGCTAAAGGTATCCGTTTCAAAAACATTGCTTTCACGTTTTCCGGGACTATGTCAGTCATTGGAGTAGCGATGAAACCAGGTAGTACCACATTTACACGAATGCCGTGTATACCCAACTCTGTTGCAGCAGTTTTTGTCAAAAGTTCCACTCCAGCTTTGCTTGCACAATAATTTGCTTGTCCTTTATTTCCAAGATTGCCTACAATGCTGCCTATGTTAATAATTGACGCTTTGGTTATTTGGTGTTCTATTATGGCATTTGCAAAAGTCTGAACGACAAGAAATGTACCCTGGAATATAAGGTAGTAAATTATAACGACTAATACTAAGTAAATCAATGATTTCTAAAAAACGAACACGGCCTCTGTATTTCTATAATCTACATGTAAGTGCTTACTATTCGGGAATCAATACCTATCACGTTATTATAAAGTACAGTTTGGTTATTGGAATGAAGTTCCTGTGCGTGACTTGTGGTAGGAGGTGACTGTTCGAAATCCTAACGTAAGTTTGACAAATTATATGTGACTTCATCGGAATACGTCAACAGATGATGGTTGTCGGCACGCCGTGAAAGATAATATTTGAATAGGACGTGATTGATAGCGTTGACGAGATGTGAAGATTTCGGTCTTCCCACAGAAAACTTTTCATTCTCTCTCCCGGCTTTATATACAATACGAAGTTGGGAATTTTTTAAATATAATAATTTTTATGAATTTTTGCCAGAACAACTATAAAAGTTCAATATATTAATAGGAACGAGTTATATATTTGTTTTTTTTTAGTCATACCCGAGTTATATTGTTTCATTATTACAATTTTGCAATGACGAAGATTCGATAAATAGAAACTTCAGAAAATATGTGTAGTAAAACCTAGAAACGTAAGTTAATAAAATTGTATAACTTGATACAAGTATTTATACGATTCGAGTGTTTACTATTTACATACATTACAGTGAGACAATAGCGAACTCATATGATCATCGTCAAAAAGAGTTTCCAAAGAGAAAAAAATCGTTACATTACGTGAAGAAAAATACGTACGGAGATTCGTTCTACCGACAGCACATGTTTTTTTCAATTCAAGTAAACACAATATTTAATTTGGGCGGCAAAAATATTTCTTTCAAATTGAAAACTCGATTTTCGTTTGAATTAAATATTCGTATTTTAATAAACGAATGTGATATTTCAATCTATTATTATACAGGCAAAATTATTTCTTTATTGTCCTAAAGTTGTTTGATTTAATTTGAATAACCTAACATTTTTTTAATACAGAAAATCTACAATAATCACAATTCATTCTGGGTGGGAATACTAAACTCCAGTTATTTTACTGCTTTCAACAAACTAAACAATGCTGACCACCTAGAGTTGACGTGTGTCATACAAATTCGGTTATGGGTGCTCGCTCACTGAGGTATGGAAGTTCATTTTAAGGGAGTACCAATGACAGAAAACGAATTCGTATGATATGTGATTATCACGGAACATTCCGTTGGAATTTGTAAGTTGACTCAGGTAATAGATGGGTAATATTCGTTGCTTATAGATTAATTCGATATGTAGTGGTTCATGAATGTTTGTTTCATAAACTTATTGATATGGTAAAACATAATAAGCGATACGCCCCCTACCGGTGTCGAATATTACAAACGCATGGGCCATAGATTGATTTGTTTACATCTGTTTACGTGTATTTTATATGAGAAGTTGTTGAGTTTTAATTGTGTTTTGGATCGTTTACAAACGTTCGGAAGAGATCAATCACTATTGTTGTGTATCCTATTGTTCATCTTGGGCAAAAAAAAACCCGAATATAGCTTACATACCTTTCCGAAAGCTGGACAATTCAAAGTTGCATTCCAAACAAAGTTGGGAAACAAGGAAATGATCAGGGCCGGCCTAAGGGGTGTGCGAAGTATGCAGCCGCACACTCAAGCCTTTTGGAGGGGCATTAAATTGACCAATTTTTGTAAAAAAAATAATAAATTTGGAAAATTTTTTGAAACTGATTTGAATATTGGGCAGAAATATTTAAACTATACTCGCCGGCATATCATTGGAAGCTTGGACACTAAACAGCTGTATAATCCCTCTACACCCTCGAGCGTCGTTGCCAGTTTGTGGATTTGAAAAATTAATTCACAGCTAAAACTCCAAGCATCCAATGATTTGCCGCGACTATAGAAGGAATTTTGTCTTAAAACTATTATAGTTAAAATTCAATGTAAAACCGAAGATCTACCCGGCTACCCCAATGAGTTCTGAAATACAGTCTGATGCCTTGAACAAGGGTCAGTAGAACACAGTCGTCTCGTGGCGGGACGCGGAAAGTGTCTGTGACTCATTTTTCCTACCTCTCCCCTCCCCGGCTTTGCTTTTCTAGGCAACTTGCGTCTGCCATTCAAATCGTAGCGCCGGAACGGCTAATATCGGGACTAGAGCATGGGTCCTTATCCGATTGTATACCTTGTTTTGTAATGGTATTTACGTTCATTTGATTTTGAGTTTTCAAACGTTTAGTTATTTGTGTTTTTTTGGACTTCGTATTTTCCAGTGGTTCATTGTGTTTCGATTGAGGACAATATTATCTCTGTTCAACAGTAGATAACCTACCTATATCAAGTTATTTGCACTGAGTTTTTATCATTGAACATGAAAATCAATAATAAAATAAAGGAGAGGACGAATAAATTAATTGGTTAGAGGTTAGAGGAACTATGTATACATCATGAAAAGGCAGTATGATAGAACACCTATTTATTTGAAAAGTAAAAAAACTTTCAAAACTTTCAAGAAAACATCTCTGACATGTCTACTTTCATTGCCTACTGAAGAGGTTTTGAGTATAATGGACAAAAGTAAGTAGTTACCATCAAAACTGAAAGAAAAAACATGAAATATAAGAAGAATTAACATGAATACTCTACCTGAGTGATTTGAACGTAATGAAGTTATTATATTTTTTAATTTTTCTAACGTACCTATAACAGCTTTCCTGAAAGTACGTTGGACTTTTAAGAGTCTGGTTTTTTTAATAGAATCTCTGTTTATCCTGGTTAAATAATTGAATATTTTTAGTTTTTATCTAGCTATAGAGCCAAGTTTTATTCAAATTTACATTTGTTACATGAAGAAAATACAGATTATCTAGAATCTCTGGATGATGGGCCAGGTGCAGATTCCGATAAAAGTTGAAGATTTTTGGTTGGAATAGCATTGGATTTCAAAAAAAAGTTTTTCGGTAAGCTGAAAATTGCACATTATCAGTTGGTATAATTCAATATGAAAAAATCCACACAAATTACTGCAGGGAAAATAATTATTTTCAGTAAACTGTAAAGAACAACTCTCTTATGTTCACAAGAACAATGAAGAGTTAAGCTTTCATCAGTTTATTTGACATAATAGTGGTTATAGTACAAAGAAGAGTACTGAACATCTCAAGTCAAACAATAATGAATCAAATTGTCATACATAAATTTAGTGTTCTACAAGGCGCAAAAGTGCACAGAAAATGTGTTTTTGGACCTTAAATTTCAAAAAAATTCATAACCCCCAGAGGGGGGTATGAAATTTTTCCGGGTGGCAGGGGCATAAAATTTGAGTCCAGCACACTTGCAATTTTCGCCTTAGGCCGGCCCTGGAAATGATGGACAGAAGAAAGGTGTGGATTCTTAACTTGAAGATTGAAAAAAATGTCTAAACATAAGAGAGTTGTTCTTTACAGTTTACTGAGAATCATTTTTTTCCCTGCAGTAAGTTTGTGGATTTTTCCATATAGAATTATACCAACTAATGATGTGTAATCTTCAGCTAACCGAAAACGTAGAGTTTTTGAAGTCCAATGCTATTCCAACAAAAAATCTTCCACTTTTATCGGAATCTGAACCTGGGCCATCATCCAGAGATTCTAGATAATTGTAATTTCTTTCATGTAACCACTAGAGATACTATTAAAATAATAATAATAAATAATGTTTATTTGCACAACCAAAATAACAGTTAATCATAACATCAAGAATATGAAATAAAACTCTATATCTAGGTGAAAACTAAAATATTCAATTATATAACTAGGAAAACAGAGATTCTATCAAAAAACCCAGACTCTCAGAAGTCCACCGTACTTTTAGGAGAGCTGTTATACGTCAGGAAAATTCAAAAAATATAATAACTCGTTACGTTCAAACCATTCAAGCAGAGTATTCATGTTAATTCTTCTTTTATTTCATGTTGGTTCTTTTAGTTTTGCTGATAAGCACTTAGTTTTGTCCATTATACTCAAAAGTTCTTCAGTTCGTAATGAAAGTAGACATGTCAGAGATGTTTTCTTGAAACTTTTGAAAGTTTTTTCATTTTTTAAATAAATAGGTGTTCTATCGTACATCCGTTTCATGGGGTATACATAGTTCCTTTAACCAATTAATTTATTCGTCCTCTACTTTATTTTATTATTGATTTTCATGTTCAATGATAAAAACTCAGTGTAAATTTCAACTTGATGTAGGTAGCTTATCTACTGTTGAATAGAGATAATATTGTCCTCAATCGAAACACAATGAACCACTGGAAAATAATGCGAAGTCCAAAAAACACAAATTACGAAGCTAAACGTTCGAAAACTCAAAATGAAATGAACGTAAATACCATTACAAATCAATGTAAACAAACAGCTAATGGCCCATGCTCTAGTACCGATATTAGCCGTTCCTGCGCTACGATCTTAATTTCAGACGCCAATTGTATTAAATTCATTCTTTGAAGGGTACTGACTGGAATAGTATATAGAACACATTATTCACAATATACTTACCTGAAATGATACATTCAACTTTCGCACCTTTTGTGATGTTAATCCAGAGCTGTTCGTTATTATCATTATCAATATAAATTAAGTTTAGTACTTTATCCTTGTCTTCGTTAACGTTTATTAAATTTCATTTTTAATTGGTTAAGTATTAACATTACATAACTGTTAAAATACAGAGCCAATTTGGTATTCACTCACCTTCAAATTGACATCTATCACTTCTTCAAAGTTTTCTTCAGATAGTTTCAGCAAGAAGTTATCTCTTGTAATACCTGCACAGTTTACAATGATTGAAGGTGGTTTTTTATAAGTTTCCAAAACTTTATCCAATGCAGATTTAACATTAGAGGAGTTGCTGACTTCGATGGCTATCGATAAATTTTGCGTTCCTGGTTTATCGATGAGATCTATTGTTTGTCGGGCACTTTTTTCATTCATATCTGCTGCTATAATATTAGCTCCATCACGAGCTAATATTTTACAAGTGGCTTTTCCAATTCCTGACCCTGCACCTATGGGTGATAATATATATATATATATATATATATATATATATATATATATATATATATATATATATATATATATATATATATATATATATATATATATATATATATATATATATATATATATATATATATATATATATATATATATATATATATATATATATATATATATCTATATATATATCTATATATATATATATATATATATATATATATATATATATATATATATATATATATATATATATATATATATATATATATATATATATATATATATATATGTATGTATATATATATATATATATATATATATATATATATATACAGGGTCACTCACGGTGGATGGTAGGTTAGACGTTTGCGGAGAACGGGACATGAGATTATTCTGAAAATTTGGTTTCATGGATGATTGATTTTGCTCTATCGATCTAAAATAATAGTGGCGCTGCGGCGTTGCCGCTTATACTAAAAAGTAGCAGCAACTGTGAAATTTCAAATGAGACACCCTATATATTATTCCATTTTTTGCTTCTCTACCATTTTCCAATTGTTTTTGTGTGTTACTTCCCTATACCTATCTCCAGAGGTTTTCGAGAAATTAAATGATTTCCTTATTTTTTTGTGCAAAACATAGCTTCAATTAAATGTTCAGTACTAAGGTATTCAGATTCGTAGGATACTGACATTTTAGGTATAGTTTACCAAGTTCCGACGTATTAGGAATATTCTAGGGACTTTGTTTTCCATTATACAGGGTCCTCCAAATTTTGCGATTTTAACGATAAATACAAAAATAGTGAAAAGTGCATTTTTTCAAATGTAATACCCTGTATATCATTGAATATCTCGAAAGAAAATTGAAATCTCTTTCAAATGATATATCATATTCCTATACCTAAAACGTCAGGTTTCCGAAATAAAAGCAAGTTTCTATAAAATAAGATTATTCAGCCATATTTTGTATTAGGTAGCTATGAAATGTCAAGAAAGATGTCATTATGCAAATTTGACAATTAGTCCATCAACAATAAAACGTTCGCGCGTTCATTAACGAAAATTTGATTTGAAAACAATCAAAATGGAAGGCAATAACTATTCTCATGAAGTTTTGATATAGTTATTTATTGTACATGGTCAATGTGATCAAATAATAGCAATAACATGCAGAAGATTCAATGAAATGTATCCCTATTTACAACCAACGAACGAGAGAAAATTTGTACGTTTACAAAATAATTTTATCACTTATGGGTCAATACTGAAAGCGAAACGAAATGTACTAAACTAATAAAAAAAAGCATTACCTAAAATAACAAATAACAAAACGGTATAACGGGAATAAATCATGTTAATACAATGACATAAGTATTTAAGTTAAGAAAACGATCATAATAAGTGTTCAAAATGACTGCCGTTGGTTTCCAAACATTTAAAAATGCGGATACTTGTTGAATGATTTGTGGCCCTCCTTATCTCATTGGCATTTAGCTCCTCGATGGAATTGATCACTCGTTGGCGCAGGTCTTGTTTACTGGCTACTGATGTAATGTAAACTTTTCTTTTCAAAGTACCCCACAAGTAAAAATCAATTGGCGTTAGGTCGGGTGATTTCGCAGGCCAATTCCATGGTCCTAAACGTCTAAACTAGCGATCATCGAACATTTGGAAGAACTCAGTTGTCACTTCGCCAGTGCGATGAGCTGGTGCCCCATCCAGATAAAATTATTTTGTAAACGTACAATTTTTCTCTCGTTTATTGGTTGTCAATAGGTAAACATTTCATTGGATTTTCTGCATGTTCTTGCTATTATTTGGTCAAATTGACCATGTACAATAAATAACTTCATCAAAACTTCATGAGAATAGTTATTGCCTTCCATTTTGATTGTTTTCAAATCAAATTTTCGTTAATGAACGCGCGAACGTTTCATTGTTGATGGACTAATTGTCAAAATTTCATAATGACATCTTTCTTGACATTTCATAGCTACCTAATACAAAATACGGCTAAAAAATCCGATTTTCATAGAAACTTGCTTTTATTTCGGAAATCTGACATTTTAGGTATAGGAACATGATACATCATTTGAAAGAGATTTCAATTTTCTTTCGAGATATTCAATAATATACAGGGTATTACATTTGAAAAAATGCACTTTTCACTATTTTTGTATTTATCGTTAAAATCGCAAAATTTGGAGGACCCTGTATAATGGAGAACAAAGTCCTCCAAAATTCCTAATACGTCGGAACTTGGTAAACTACACCTGAAATTTCAGCATCCTACGAATCTGAATAACTTAGTACTGAACATTTAATTGAAGCTATGTTTTGCACAAAAAAATAAGGAAATCATTTAATTTCTCGAAAACCTCTGGAGATAGGTATAGGGAAGTATCATACAAAAACAATTGGAAAATGGTAGAGAAGCAAAAAATGGAATAATATATAGGGTGTCTCATTTGAAATTTCACAGTTGCTGCTACTTTTTAGTATAAGCGGCAACGCCGCAGCGCCACTATTATTTTAGATCGATAGAGCAAAATCAATCATCCATGAAACCAAATTTTCAGAATAATCTCATGTCCCGTTCTCCGTAAACGTCTAACCTACCATCCACCGTGAGTGACCCTGTATATATATATATATATATATATATATATATATATATATATATATATATATATATATATATATATATATATATACCGGGTGTCCGCGGAAGGTGGCTCGCCCCTATACCTTTTTTGTTTTCAGAGATAATGAAATGAAATTTAGAGGATCTGTTTGATGCATAAAACTGCATTGTTCGACAAGTAACTCAACTTCCGGTTTCACCGGAAGTGACATAAACTTTCGATTTTTAAATGGGACACCGGGTATATTTTCAGTTTTTATGTCTCCATATGACATTTAGAATACAACCATGTATCATTTGTTATTTTTTGTAACCTTTTTTTAAATTTTTTTCTCGAAATATATTTTCATTCTAGAGGGCTATGGATGCGTTCAATCAAATAACTAATTTCGGTCCTAAAATGTATGTTAAAATACAACTTCACTGTTTTCGATCAAAATGTTCCAGCTATGTGAAGTTTAATTTTAAAACTTTTATTACTATTTTTTTTTCGAATGGCAAGATGGTGGCTCGTCGGGTAAAAAAAAGATAATTTTATTACGATTAATTTGATACCGCACTCTAGGTATTAGGTTGAAAGAAAACTTTCGATAAAAACCTGAAATCCTATAACCTCAGAACTTTCTTTAAATGAAGAATCTTATTGAGATTAATATAATATTTGAAATCATCGAGTAGCCTGTTACCAACACAACTGAAACAAAGCCACGCCCACAAATCTACGTCCCTGGACGGCAAACAGGGCCATTTTAGGACCGAAATTATTCATTTGAACGCATTTATAGCCCTCTACAATAAAAACTTATTTCGAAAAAAAAAGTGAACAACGGTTACAAAAAGTAGCAAATGATACATGGTTGTATTCTAAATGTCATATGAAAACAAAAAAACTGAAAATATACCAGGTGTCCCATTTAAAAATCGAAAGTTTATGCCACTTCCGGTGAAACCGGAAGTTGCATGAAGTTGAGTTACTTGTCAAAAAACGCAGTTTTATGCATTAAACAGATCCTGTAAATTTGATTTCATTATCTCCGAAAAAACCTTCCGTGGACACCCGGTATATATATGTATGTGTGTGTGTGTGTGTGTGCGTGTTCATGTCAAAACCAAATTTGCCTGTAGAAGGCACTTTTAGTTAAACATTGGATCATTCAATACATAATAAGATAAAACATTATATAAAATAATTATCTATTCGGCTCACGATTTATTAGTCTAATAAAATGGTTGAGACTGTAGGATTGTACCTGGCGGGATACATAGAATATACAGAAAGTTTGAGCTGGAACAGTGAAGAGGGTAATAATTTGTATAACCGTAGTGGAAATATATTCCACTAAGCATCAATGAATAAAATATATGTAGTGTAGCACTTACCTACACTCCGTGTAATTAACACCGTATTTTGTAGTTTACGACAACGAAGTGCATTTTCTGGTGTCAAATTGAAAGTTAGGTTAATGAAAATACAAATGTGGTCGGTGTTTTCTGAATATATTTTTCCACACTTCTCTTCTTTTCGTTATTACCTTCTATTAATTTAAATTTGAAACCAGAACCAAGTTTGGCATAACATAATAAACAATCATAGGGTACGTCAATGGTATCAAGTGTTAGTTAGTTGATTGACATTCAGCTGATTTTCTATGTTAAGTAGATTGCAACAGATCATAAAGTAAATGAGATATTGATACATAAATAAATATAGTTTTTATATTGATATTCCTGATTCAGAGACAAATGAGGTTAGTGGAGGTCAATTACCCTGTATTAATTTAATGAGATTGAAATGTTAAAATCGGATATACTTAATAACTACTTTATTCATACCTGTGATGAATGCTGTTCTTCCAATAAGAGACATCCTGAATATTTCTTATAATTCTTTCAATTCAAACAAAGTACTAAAGCCACAAAATAAATCAGTACAAAAGTGACATAAGAAATCATTATCGGCCATAAGACCTTGAAATTATACCTTCGATATCAGTCTGACTGAACATCATTTAATAAAAAGTAGAGATAATGTACTAGTAACAACATTTCGGATCTATCACTGATTATTTCTATTTGTTTTCTTATAAATTGAATTTTCATATGAAAAAGTGTTAATGATATTTTGAGTATAAAAACTATATTCCTTTCCAGTGACTCCAGCACAGTGGCGTTACAGGATTAATATAAACGAGGTGGAAACTACTAATAAATTCAATATTTTTAACGAAATTCTTCGAATCTTCGAACAAAAATAATGTTATTATGTTATCACTAAAACACGTTTGCAAACTCATCAACATAAAAAATAAGGTTTATTTTTTTAGAGAACAAAAATGATGCTATTATGTTATCACTAAAAATACTTTTGCAAACTCATCAACATAAAAAAATTAGGTTTATTTTTTTAGTCTTCGTTTGGTAACTGAAAATGCCCTATTATATCCAAATCCAACATCGCCTTAAATTTCATTCAAGTAATTAATTAAATCCATGGTTTATCAAGTAAAAAATTGAACAGTCGTATTTTCTCTAAGATAATAAGACTATTGCACTGTATCGTAAGTCTACATTGAGCTGTGGGAGTGGTTTTTAAATCAGGTATAAAGCTCCTGGACCACGAGTTACGAGATTTTTTTTATATCGGTGGGATTTGAGGGTTTAGGAACTTCTAGCATAGATAGCAAAAAGCGAATATACATGTCCTGGGCTCCATTTTCGAGATAAGTTTAAATACGAAAACCGCTTTTTGATACGTCAAGTCGTTTTCGAGCTATAGGAAGATTTACAAAAGATTGCATTTTTGAAAAGTCGCCATTAAGACTTTTTTATTATCAAAATTTTCGATTTTTCGAATGAGACTTTGTTTTAGTTTTTTAGAAGACGAATCGATTACTGAAAACCAACATGTCAAATTACATTTAGGTTTTGAGATATAACACGAACTTGATATTTTTCTCATGGAGCATTTCATATTTTATATTTTTCTTGAAATTTAGATGAAATTTCCTTCAAGATGATGTACCTATCACACGCATAGATTTGATTAATAGTTTTTTCAATATTTTACTTTTTTTTTTAAAATTAATATAGTTGGCTGCGACTGATATTTTTTTTTATCTCGAGGGACCTACAGTTTAACGCCGGTTCCGAACGGCCAATGGGTTTGTACACGATGTACATTACCCAACAAATTTAATTATATAAATAGAACCACTTAATTCCGGAGATACACAACACCCAAGAGCAAGGTGGGACTCGAACCCACAATCCTCGGTTTACAAACGGTACAAGCGGTACACCTTACCGCTGGTCTACCGAGTCCTCCTATGTGTGTAACATAAAGAGATATCATTTTTTCAAATCAAGTAGGACATGCCTTCAAACCTGCCTTTCAAACTAACTTTTATCAGAGTGAGCTCTGACAAAAACAAAAAGTCTTTGGGTAAATCTACCTACAAATATTAGTACGGTAACAAAGAATTACTTACTGTTGTCATTTTCGAGCAAAAATTTATTTAAATGTTTCAACATTTCGAAAAGTATGATATGCTCAAGTGTCTTGCAGAGGCGAATGAAAATATAGCTTTATCATTGCGAATGTATCATGAGCGAAATCCAGAGAGGAGGCAACCGTCGGGTAAAATATTTAGCCGACTGAAGCAAAACCTAAAGGCATTGTTCCACTGGAGGAACATTGAGGAATATTTTGTTGCTAAATGTTTTGCATTCCTTGTTGCCATGGGTAGAATTGTTGCCGAAACATAAAGGAAATTTCAAGGAACATTTTGGAACATTTACGTAAACAAGCAACAGCAACAAAAAAGTTTCACAATGTTCCTCCGGTGGAACAGTGCCTTAATATTGCACGGTTCATTCAAGAAGTCAAGACCAATATTGATCATTTTGACAGGTCCGCCATTTTGGCTGGAGGACAAACAAACCATTTACGACTATCAGTGTTCTGAGTTGTTTGCTTACGTTTATTGAAAGTAAAAGTATTAAAAAACTTATTATCAATCACTTCCTGCCGATATTAAGAGCCGCTACGATCAGAAAATCAAAATTATTGATATAGACCCCTATCTTTTGGAGTCCAGCTCTCAAGATTTGATATCATTTTCATCAATTCCAGTAATATCCATCATCGATATGGTTAATTATTTTATCCTCGCCCACAGTTTTTATACTGGACAGCAAATTGAAAGCATATAAAAGCTTGCAAGGTTTCAAATTGTATGAAGCAGGACTAGTCCAAGAAATTTATGGGAAAAGAGTGAACGAAACAGCTTTTGTAGTTATTGGCAAGGTAAGATGTATTTTAATGATATTCATTAGGGTTATTCTCATACTAATCAGTGTTCTTAATTGTTATAACTAAAAGTAAACTTTATATTTCAGGTGAAACATTCACAACGTCTTAAGGAAAAGCTTCTGAATTCATGGGTTATTATCCTAACTGACGGTAGTATTTCCAGTGGACATTGCACTTGTATGGCAGGCTTAGGAGAAGTGTGCAGTCATATAGCAGCAATTGTTTTTCTCCTTCACACCCGCTCTCAGTCTAAGGATGAAGAAGCGTGTACCTCAAAGCTGGCAATGTGGCCTGTCTATATCTATATGATATGTCTATATCTTCATATTGTTCCTCCAGAAAAAATAAATATACTTTCATGAGGGTCCTAATTTGCTGTCATATAACAATTACAGCAAAATCACTAGATACCTGCTCTACTTGCTTTTTTCGTTTAACCGAACGTTTAAACCTGCTGACTTGAGTTTTACCAACAGGATTGGCAATTGTGTACCCCATATTTTGGGTTGGAATCCAGTCAGGGTTGTCTTTATCCAATAACTCTGCAGGAGTCCCTGAAAAATATTTTAAATAAAGAGTTCATCTTTTTTCACTTATTCAAGTAAACTTACCTGTTATAAAATGTTTAGAACAGACTCGTGCATATTTCAATTGATTTTCACTAAAAGGTCCCCTTTTCAATGCTTTAATCCATCTCTCTTGCCTTTCTCGTGATACAGCATTTTAATAATCACCAGCATTCTTGAGGACAGCGGATTCTCTCGGTTTCCTCTCATACCACAATTAACCACAGCACAAAACGCTGGCATTTTCTCTAATAAACTCCAACAATAATGAAATCATCAGAAAAAAACTTTAAATTCGACAAACAACTCAAAAAGTTATGAAACTTAAATGACAGTTCAGCACAACTGTTTGCATAACAATGGTTTGTTTGTCCTCCAGGCAAAATGGCCGAAGTCGCGTGACGTCATATGAAAATGGTCAATATATATCTAAAGAAAGACAAAGAATAAGATTAAATGACAGTTTTATGCCTTTTCAAATGCCTTCGTACTTTTGTTCTAGCTACTTCAGTATTCCATTCCATTGCTCTGGCGGAGGAAGATTTATTTCGCTTTAAACTGTCAATTGATCTAATTTTTTGTTTATCATTAGATTTCTATCGATCCCAGGACATGTCTATTCGTTTTTCGCTATCTATGCTAGAAGTACCCTAAACTCCCAAATCAAGACGACATTGACCCACCCTGTATGTACAGTCTCAAAAGCGGACATCCAAATGAAAGGAGATGATAGAGGTCATTTTCAATTGAAATAACCACATATATATATTTATATATATATATATATATATATATATATATATATATATATATATATATATATATGAATTTAACAATG
>JARQZK010005202.1:160000-170000 GCA_030704885.1 Cynegetis impunctata
GGGTTTACGATAAACTGAATAGGATAAGCCTTGGGATGGAAGTTTTTTGATCATGACATCGAGGAATGGCAGAGACCCATCGTTTTCCACTTCCATTGTGAATTGGATACTTGGATGTATGCCATTCAAATGATTCAAGAAGTGGAGCAACGAGTCTCCGCCATGGGGCCAGATCGCAAAGACATCGTCTACATAACGTAGCCAGCATGATGGTTTAAGGTCGAATGACGATAGAGCTTGGGTTTCGAAATGTTCCATGAAAATGTTGGCTATAACGGGGGAGAGAGGGGATCCCATTGGGGCTCCCTTGATTTGTCTGAAGAAATTGCCTTGAAAGATGAAGTAAGTGTTGACCATGCAGTGTTTGATCAGGGATAGGTTGTCTGGGGATATTTGATGTTTCGTGTCTAGGATGGAAAGTGTTTCTTCAATGGGGATATTTGTAAATAAGGAGACAATATCAAAACTAACAAGGAGATCATTTGAGGTAATATCAATATTTTGGAGGAGTTCTATGAAGTGAAAAGCGTTTTTGACGTATGACTGGGTTTGTTCGGCAAGAGGTTGAAGGGTTTTGGCGAGATATTTCGCAAGAGGATGTGTTGGACAATTGTAAGCGCTGACAATGGGTCGAAGTGGAATATTAATAGAACACCGTGAATCAGAACTCAATACTCTAAAACATATATTATTACGGAACGGTTACAACACATATCAAATCAACAAGAGCATACGCACACACACAAACATCACCCCACCTCTACCACATTCCAATCCCACTGAACAAGAATCTACACCTAAATTATTTCTTCCTTACATCAAAGGAGTAACAGATAAGATCGCAAGATCTCTCAAAAACACAAACATCAAAACAATATTCACTACTACAACAAAAACTCTCCCATCCGGTCAGATCCGTCAAGGATAAAATTCCTAACGAAAATCACGGTGTTTATGAGATTCCCTGTTCCAATTGTCCTCGTTCTTATATAGGACAAACGAACCGACGAATTCAGGTCCGTGCCAAAGAACATTCACTTTCGGTAAGACACTCAGATATCGCCAACGCCCTTTCCCAACATCACACCCGAACAGGCCACATTATCGATTTCCCCAATACAAGAACTATTGCTCCCGTCCGATCTTTCAAATCCCGAATTTACCGTGAAGCTGTAGAAATAGAAAAACGTCCAAATTGTTTGAACATCAGAGATGACAGTCACAGACTCCCATCAGCATGGAAACCACTTCTCAGTGGTCGCCATGTCACACCCAATCAGAGTGCATCCCGCACTGATGAGCGTGAGTACCCGCCCCCTTCCCCTATAAATACGGCCACGCGACGATCGGCCCGTCAGTTGACTGTGAAGAGTAGGCAGGTTGAGACTTCAGAGTTGACAGGAAGCAGTACGGTTAGTGGAGTAGGCAGGTTGAGACCACGCAATCGTATTGTTTCCGATTCCTTCTAATTCGATTCGTGGAGTAGGCAGATTGAGGCCACGAGTCTGAATTATTTCCCTTCTAATTCTCCTGAAGATGGCTTCGCAAAAGGAGCCGAAACGTCGAGATTTTTCAAATCTTTTACGCGGTTCATTCCGTGAACCAAGTTTTTCAAATACTTCCGACCGCGGAAATCTTTCTGAACATATATATATATTTATATATATATATATATATATATATATATATATATATATATATATATATATATACAGGGTGATTCACGGGGGATGGCACATTAGACGTTTCTGGTAAACCATACAACGGATCACTTTGAAAATGCAATGGAAGTCATAGTCGGACATTCTCTACCCAACCAAAATATTTTCCGTAATGCGGTGTTGCCATTTCTATTAGAAAGTAGTAGCAACTTTGATTTTTCAAATGGAGCCACCTGTATATTATATTATTTTTAGAATCTCCAACAATTTCCCCACAACTTTTCATAATATTTCTCTATACCTATCTGTTACCGTTTTCGAAATAAAAATTATTTTCAATTTTTTTCGTCGGAAATCAAGACCTCTAAAAACTCTGATATCTTTGAGCTAAGAAATACAATGATATCAAAATTTCGGTTTAAGTTTGTTGATGCTTGGGGGCTTGCTACACTTCAGCCTAATCTCCGTTATTTTTATACAGGGTGGTCAAAAAATACAGTTATTTCGTTAGCTTGAAAAAGTGACTATAAATTGGTTATTTCAAATGGAATACCCTGTATATTATGGAAATTTCGGAAAGCTCCTAGAATTTCCTTTTTATCTATGTATATCATACATATACCTAACTAGTCAAGTTTCGGACTTATGAGCACTTATTTGCGAAAATGTTCCTTGAACATGCTATCCCCTTGGTATTTGCTAACCATGTCATGATTACTATTTGACAGTAACGTTGTGACAATTTACTAATAATATCGACACTTTCATCACTTCAGAAGTTAGAAATACCTTCAGAAACGATGGCAAAAATTTATTCAAATGAAGTTCTTATGAATTTGTTTATTATTTTAGGACAGTGTGATAAAATTATCAGTAGGGCATGTGGAAAGTTCAATGAAATGTATCCGAATCTACCGCAAATGAACCTCAAGAAATTTATACGAATTCAGAACAATTGAGTTTCTGAAGGTATTTCCAACTTCTGAAGTGATGAAAGTGTCGATATTATTAGTAGATTGTCACAAGGTTACTGTCAAATAGTAATCATGCATGGTTAGCAAATACCAAGGGGATACCATGTTCAAGGAACATTTTCACAAATAAGTGCTCATAAGTCCGAAACTTGACTAGTTAGGTATAGGTATGATATACATAGATAAAAAGGAAATTCTAGCAGCTTTCCGAATTTTCAATAATATACAGGGCATTCCATTTGAAATAACCAACTTATAGTCACTTTTTCAAGCTAACGAAATAACTGTATTTTTTGACCACCCTGTATTGAAATAACGGAGATTAGGCTGAAGTGTAGGAAGCTCCCAAGTATCAACAAACTTAAACCGAAATTTCGAAATCATTTTATTTCTTAGCTCAAAGATATCAGAGATTTTAGAGGTCTTGATTTCCGACGAAAAAAAATGAAAATAATTTTATTTCGAAAACGGTAACAGATAGGTATAGGGAAATATTATGAAAAGTTGTTGGGACATTTTTGGAGATTCTAAAAATAATATAATATATAGGTAGTTCCATTTGAAAAATCAAAGTTGCTACTACTTTCTAATAGAAGTGGCAACACCGCATTAACGAAAATATTTTAGTTGGGTAGAAAATGTCCGACTTTGCCCTCCATTGAATTATCAAAGTGATCCGTTGTATGGTTCACCAGAAACGTCTAATGTGCCATCCCCCGTGAATCACCCTGTATATATATATATATATATATATATATATATATATATATATATATATATATATATATATATATATATATATATTATGTGATTGTTGATGGTTTGAAAGTTGATGTCGTTTTTGTGTTCTAGCTCACTGCACTCAGTTGAAAATTAACAGATTAACAGCAAGGTTATCATTATTTATTTGTTTGCTATTTGTTGGGAATGTGACATTGAAGAGTGCAACTAAAAAGTAGAGAATAATTAATTTTCGGTTTGCTATTAAGCAGGGTTTTTTTAAACCTTAATTTATAACTTCATAAAGTGTCAAAAAATTGTCCAGTAGTTTTTAATTATGAAATGAATCGGTTTCCATAGATATATATATACTCTTTCACTTAATATTTTGCGAGATTTTTTGATAGAATGATCGGAATATTTTTATAACTTAATTGATGATTTATATCGAATGTAATATCCATTGTGTAAACTGCAATATTTTGTAAAAAAACATCATTCTTGGAAATATGCCTATATTCAGTCATTAAGTACAATCCTTATTTAAAGTTTGAATAAATAAGACACGTAATCTTGTTGGTATTTAATTTTACCCATTTTGGAATATTTAATATCTAGTCGCCTGTCATCATCTCCATGAATTCTGAAAATTTTTAAAATAGAATTAAATTATATTCTCGTATATATATATATATATATATATATATATATATATATATATATATATATATATATATATATATATATATATATATATATATATATACTTTTTCTTGAATTAGCTTACCATCGAAGTCGACCGTACCAGAACCATCTGTGTCGATTTCTGCTATTATTCCATCGAGATCTCGACTACTGAGATTGTCATCAAGAGCACCAAGGATCTCTTTGAGGGTAGCAGTAGTTATATATCCATTACCTTCTCTGTCATACAACCTATAAATTGAACCTTATGTCACTTATGCGTATTTTTACTTTTACGAAGGTAAAAATGGTATCGATGAACTCTCAATGTATTTGAGGAATAAAATTGTAGGTACTTATACCTATTTTAAAATTTCGTATATGAAGACCTAGCTCGGTGCAAGAAGAGGACAGCTCCAATTTTTGCTGTTTTTTATTGACATATATGAAGAAAAAATTCTGTCTGTTTGTGTGGAAGAACGATATAGTTCCAACTAACATTCCATAAGATATTGAAGGAAATGGGTTGTAATTCTTGTGCCAAACATAGTTCATTTTCTGGCCCAGGGATATTCATTAAACATAGATGCGTCGAATCAATTCGATGTGTACCTTACGATACATCGGATTGATTCGATGTTTTGACAAAGAATTTTTCTATTCGATGCAACGATGTTTTTTTATAAAAACATCGAATGGATGAAAAAACAAACTCTGGCGTAACTACTATAGCTTAGTATTTCAATTTAATCAGTAGTCAATCAGCAAAGGAATAGAATGAATGGTCTTTACACAGATTTAGACTTATTCAATATTTCAGAGGCATAGCTTGAACATTGAGCGCCCGGGGCAAATAATGATACGCCGCCCCCTGAGTTGAGAGAATATTCGGATAAAATCAAAATTTTTAGTCATAATTAGGATTTTAAATGTAATTTTTTTTTGTAATATTTAATGATACTACTAAACCAACACACAATATCATAAAATTAAACACTTCACTACAGAACTATAGCTAATATGTTGCATATTGTTTGATTTCATTGGTTAGTAGATATAAGAAAAACAAAGAAGTAAAAACATGGATGTTTGTGAGCGATGCATCGAAAAACATCTATTCAGGACTTCGATGTGTTACATCCAATAGAAACATGGATTAAGCCAAGTGAATAGCCACTTTAAGCACTCGAGTCGTCAATAGTGAATACCTCTAGTCCTTTGTTTACTTTAGTACAAGCCTAACCTAACCTCATTTTGATATTGTTTTTGTCACTATTCTCTCATTTTATTTAACAAGGAAACCAATAAAATTACATATATTTGAAGCAAAAACAGGACAACTCCTATACCTACATAAACATTATATTATATTACGAATACCTAACTTGTTTTTAAAAAATATTGAATTCGGTTTTAAGGTGACAAAACTGACAAAGCCGGAAACAATGCGAAATATAAAAATAAATCTTCAAAAATGAATTTTTGAAAAGTTTTTCTTTGTTTCTGAAAAGTTTTCAAAAATGAAGCTGTCCTCTTCTTGCACAGAGGTCTTCAAATGTGAAAGTCTTAAAATCACAGTCATTCATTCTTCAACTACGTTGGTAATTGATTTGCATTAAGTAACTTTCTTATACCGGGTGTTCCAGAATAACATCAGAAAATTTCAAGAGGTTGGTATTCCTGAAGACAATTGAAGAAAAAAGTTCATATGAATGTAGGTCTGCAAATGCTTCCTTGTCGAAATACAGCATGTTGAAGTTTTTAAAAAACTGTCATTTTTTTAAACATCTTCGAAACCACGAATGCTATCGAAATGAACTTTAGAACATTGTTATAGCTTCCCAAGCTCCAAACACTAGTGTTTTAATTTTTTCCAAACTGTTCAGTGGCGGAGAATACAGCGGTACCGTGAGTTTCATTAACCCATATTTTTGAGGGAGGGCATTATTGGTAAATAGAAAAGAAGTAAGCAATGAATTTGAAATCTATTGATTAAATTTTCTCTCTTGCTTCAATTTGACATGCTCAAGCGTTTTCTTTTTCAGGAAATAGAACAAAGCTTTTATTGTAACTCAAAATACTAAATCTAATTTTGACATAAGTTCGGCATTGCAATTGCGAGTAGTCAAGGCAACCACATTTTTAAATCTCAAATATTTTTTCCAGGAAAATGTTTTAAAGGAATTAGGTATGCTTAATTATCTTGAAAACGCTTGATAATATCGAATTGAAGCAAGGCGCAAAATTAATTCAGAAAATTCCAAATTTATTGTTTATCCTATTTTTATTTACCAATAATGACCTCCCTCAAAAATATGGTGAAATGAAACCCACGGTACCCCCCTATTTTCCGTTCCTTAACAGTTTTGGAAAAACTTCTAACAGTAGTTTATAGAGTTTAAGGAGCTATAACAATGCTTTAAAGTTTATTTTGATAGCTTTCGTAGTTTAGAAGATATTGAAAAAAATTATATATTTTTTCAAACTTCAACACCCTGTTTTTCGGTGAGGAACCATTTGCGGACCTACATTCATAGGAATTTTTTTTTCTTAAAATGTCTCAAAGAATAACCCCTCGAAATTTTCCGACGGTATTCTAGAACACCCTGTACATACATTGAATTAAAAACTTTTAGTTAATAGTATATTATTCAACTAGCGGTAATGTAGGTCATCACTCACGCAGATGAAGTTTGCAGCACGAGCTGCAAGCGAGTGCTGTAATTCATCAAGTGAGTTATGACCATTACCGCAAGTTGAATACTATACTTTATCTACGACTATAAAAATAAATACTAAGATACAAATTCACAATAATTAGGTAGTTTTAATTTAATTTGAAAACGTCAGAATTATTCAAGTGACATTAGCAGATGAATGACGGTCGATCTTACTTGGGATCCTAGTAGACTATATAGTGAGTTATAGCAGTGAGTTATTATTACTCACGCTGTTTGGTAATAGATACTATTAATTGCTAAAACGCAGTTGAATAATGAATATATTATTCACTAGAAGTAGATAAATTAATATATTCATTGGAGGTTTGTGATTATCATCGAGACAGGGGCGTAGCGAGCATTTTTTTCCGTACCAACCCCTGTCACTTCCTAGCTACACCAATGCGTCAAGGAACATAATTAGGCTCTTGCACCGTATATTATTAAATTAAGTTTAATGGTAAACCGAGTTTAATTTGACATTTTCGCTTGCACCAAAATATGAACGGCGTTTAAGACGCCCTAAACTCCGCATAAATTAAACGCCCAATGATCGGCGTTTAATTTGAAGTTTAAGTAAATTTTGAGGTTATTTGTAGAAGAAACGGTTTATTTTTTCCTTAAAAATCTAATATTTGCCGGCGGAAACTCGAATTTTTGTTTAAAATGTTTTATGAAGAGTATCTATAACAACAACTTGGACGTTCTAGAATTCCTGGAATAAGGTAGTCTGTAACAGTAGACACATATTTATTTCAAAAATGTTTGCTTGGCAATCGTCAAGCTATGCAAAAGTTTTGGTATCCGATTATATTGTATTATTGTTATAGATTTTCTATATATCTTATAAGTATTTTGCCAGTTATTCTCTCTAGGTGGTAAAAAATATGGCCAGCAGAACTGAAGGCGTGGTTTTATACTTTATGTATACTAATAAACAAAGCACTCATTTAACTAATGAGTGCTTTGTGCAATAAAATGCAAATTTACTCTCCATAATTAAAAATACACACAAAGAAAAAATATTAATATGATATCACGGGTAGAGTGGCCATTAAACCTATCTAACTTTGTAGGAATTTTTATCTAAATTTAGTTTAGAAAGCTTGTCCCCCATGGATCAGCTACTTTTAGCATTAAAATTGTATGCATATGGAGGACATTTGCACAGTATTGCTCAATTTGTTGGAGTTCATACATCCGCAGTTTCCCTCTCTATCTGGAAAGTATCAGTGTGGTCCCCTTTTCCTTTCATTATTATCTTTCATTTTATGCATATTTAATACAAATCACAAAAAAACAACTTCTTTACCTTTAAAACTAGGTTATAAAAGTAGAAAAATAAATTCTGTTCCTTCTTTTTACTTCATGTACATCGCTGTTTCATCCAAAATAATACAAAAATACATTCAGCAATGGGTCGGTTATAATTCCTTGGTGCAACGACCAGAAAAATCAATGTAGTTCAAAAATTAAATCAAGTTTAGTTAAACGACGTTTTATAATAAAACGGTGCAAGAGCCTGAATATGTTCCCTTTTATATTATATTAATTTTTGTATGACAGTGAAAAAATGTAAAGAGTAATATTAACCTGAAGGCCTCCTTCAATTCTTGTGTAGTGGATTCGTCATCATCTTCTTCTAAGAAATGGGACGCGATGTTACAAAATCCATCGAAATTAACCTTACCGCTGTCGTCGGGATCATTGTTCTTTATCAAGTTGGAGAGTTCGTGGTCGTCAAAAAGTTGACCCATTGTGTTTAAAATTGTTGAAATTTTGATTGTTTCAATGTACCCGCATTTTGTAGTATCGAACATTTGGAAGGCTTTTCGCATGATTGCCATTTTTTGAGCATCTTGATCAGACTCCTGTAAAAAAAAATTTAAAACAATTGAAATAAGAATGAGTTTTTGAGTGCAAAGCCAACAATATAAAACTTCATAGATTAGTTTTAAAAAAGGAATTATTCAACAGAAAAGTTCTTTTAGAAAGTAAAATTTTGCGTAACCTTATTGAACTATTACCAAGCAAGTGTTAAATAAAAGGTAAAGATGTTAGATATCTCCAGATGTATTAATTTGAGATAAATTAACATTCCATATATTTATGTGACAAATATAAATACTTAGTGTTTAAGTATTGATTTAATCAAATACGTAAATACATAAATATGTTTGGATTTCCTAGAAACAACAATTAGAAATTGCACACAAGGATAGATTCAAATAAACTACGGTGTTATAGTTCTTGGTTTTATAACTTTTTGTGAATTTGATATAAAACAATGAATTAAAATTATTGAACGCTGTATCACATGAGTTTTAAAATGGCCACTTATTTTTGAAGGATCACTGATTAGTGATTTCCTCCACTAAACGAGTTGTTTATGACAGTTGGAAATTGTAAAGAAATGTTGTAGTTGAAGATAATTTGTGTATAGTAAAAGTTATATTTCATATCATTATTATAGGCTGCTTCAGCTCAAATAACTTTTTTGAAAATATATAGAATTTCATCATATGATGAAAATTAGGTTAGCTGATAACTAGGAAATTACCTGTATTCAAATAAATTTGAGAGGCAAGTTTTTTTGAGACTACGTTCATATTCTCAGACGTTTGATAGAGAAGATTCCTACTTTATAGATTTTTTATGGAATTTAATTTTAATGAAAAATTAGCAAAATATTCGTACCTACCTCTCATATTTGCTGTAACTATTATGCATTAAATAAACTATATAAAACATCAAAACCCAATACAATTCTATAATTTATTTGTACTAGTCTTGCTATTCTGACAAAAAGTCTCACTATGACGAAGAATTAATAAAAAAACAAAATTATTCAACTTAATCACTTAATTCATTCCAAGTTTCTATTCCACATAGACTGAAACATAATTATTATCATTTTAAAGTGGAATATAATTACTGTGTGAGCCCATTCAATTTGCAAGCTAATAGCAAAAATTTGTAATAACAAATTTGGAAAAATACATTAATTTGTTATAATTTATGCCTGGACTCAATTTGTTTCATAAGTAATTTTACGAAATTGAAAATATAATCGTTGTAATACTCAATTTTTTTATTTTTCTAAGTTGTTTAAAAATTATTATGAAGCTTCTTCAAAATTTCAAATTTTTCTTCTCTCAACAATTAAATCAAATCCAAATGAAGTGCACCATGTTTTGAAACAAATTTTCACATTTCACTGAACTTATTGAACAAGCACATG